>CANXYC010387873.1:0-13234 GCA_948193065.1 Aleurites moluccanus
AATTCACCAACAAATCATCAAATTGATAACTATTCAATACTAATTCAATCATCAATTGCTCAATTTAAAACAAAAATCACAATTTCCCCAAAAATCCTAAGCATGGTTCGGTCACTATGTCCATTCCCTAATCAAAATAAAATTTCCCTAAACCAAGGTTCTAATCAACATTCAACCATCCATAAACATTAACAAAACCAAAAAATTAAACTTACCTACACCAATTCTTGAAGAACCCGAACCCCAAACTCTCCAAGCAACCCCCAATTTTGAACTATAAAGCTTGGATGAAGAAAGGATGAAGATGTGTTAGATAACTTTGTCAAACTTTGAAGAAAATCTTCAAAACTCCTTGGGCACTTCCATGGCCGAACCAAGAGTGAAGGAGAAGAAGAAAATTCTAGCTTTTTGAAAGGAAGAACACAGTTTGAAGAAGGAAATGACAATGTGCAGAAATTGTTTAGTTTTGTTTAATAGTTAGTGGAGTTTTAGGCAATAATCAAGTGGTTTGATCTCACATTAGCCACTTTAAACTCTTACATGCATCCATTGGATCTTAAAAGTATCCACACTCTATTCCATGGGATTATAATTATCCAAAAATCCACTAAATCCTCCTCCATCTCTTTCTATTACATCTAGGTCCTACAAACTTCCAACTAACTCCCTCCCAATTATTTTCTCATGCAATCAAGTCCTATTATTTTCTTAACCCAATTAAACTATTTTATTTTATTTACCCTCAATTTATTTTTTTCAAATAATTAATTTATAATAATTTGCACATGCAGCATACCAATTTAAATCATATATCATAAAATCAATCAATTACTCATGTAAACACATTTAATTAAATCCTATAACACATATAACTATCAATCACATATAAATACATCAAGTAAATCATAGAACATATAATACAAACAATAACACATAAACACATCAAATAAATCATATAACACGTATAATAACCAACCCAGATAAACACTCCTGACTCCAACTAGGGTTTAGGTGCTAGGGTTAGGGTTTCCTACTAGGGTTTCACCTAGGATATTACACTAACAGCGTTCAATGCACCTCAAAGGATGTATGAATGGTTGGTAATGTCATTCGGTCTGAAAAATGCTCCAGGCGTGTTTCAACGTAAAATGGACAATGCATTTAAAGCATTGAAAAAAATTTGTGTGGTTTATATAGACGATGTGTTAGTTTTTAGTAACAACGAAAAAGAACACATCAGTCACCTTGAACAAGTGATTGATATCTTCAAACATGAAGGTATGATTTTATTTGAAAGAAAGATAGAATGATTTAAGGAAAATATAAATTTTTTAGGAATGGAAATTGAAAAAGGAAAAATTAGGCTATGAAGTCACATTTCTGAAAAACTTATTAACTTTCCTAACGAACTAGAAGATAGGAAGCAAGTATAGATTCTGTGGACTTGTTAACTATGCTAGAAAGTTTGTAAAAAACCTTTCCAAAGACCTAGGAAGAATATCAAAGAAAATATCTGATAAAGTTTATTGGTTTTGGGATAATGAGGACACTCAGGCTGTCATCCAAATAAAAGATAAAATAAAAAATTTGCCTTATCTTAATTTACCATCAGATGCAGATGAGTTAGTCTTAAAGGCAGATGCTTCAGAAAAATCTTGGGAAGTAGTTTTAAAAATCAAAGGTAGAAAACTAGAAAAAATCTGTAAGTATTGGTCTGAAACCTTTAAAGGATCCGAAATTAATTATTCAATCCATGAAAAGGAAGTCTTAGCGGTTAAAAATGGTATAAAAGCCTTTTACATCTTCCTGGCTCCTAAAAGGTTCGTAATTAGAACATATTCAACTTATGTAAGAGAATTTATAAATCTAAATCTTAAAAAGGCTAGGCAAACTAGACTTTTAAGATTGCAAGAATGGTTTAGCTATTACAGGTTTGATATTGAATATATTCCTTCTGATAAAAATGTAATAGCTGATTCTCTTTCTCGTGAATTGTCTAATTTTACAGATGGACCCTGCTGCCAAAAAAAGCTATGTTGGATCTGTAAAAAGGAGGGGTCACACTCGAAAATAATGCACAAAGAAAGTTGAAAAGGGGAAAAAAGATCCCAAGAGTGATAGCTCTGGTTCTTTAAGAATGAAAAGAAAAACTGTAGTATCAAAAGATGTTATGTGCTGGATATGTAAATCTGAAGGACATATCTCTACAGAGTATTCTAAAAAGAAACCAACAAGTTCAAAAGAACTGGTTAGCCCAAAAAGGATTAACGAAAAGCCCAAGGAGAAATCCTTGATTCAAAAGAACAAAGAGAAAATTCCTCTGGCACCCAAAGCGCGAGTCCCTGAAGATTTTTACTAAAAAACAGCCAAAAAACTGGGCCTTACTCCTGAACAAGTAAAAAGATTCAGAGAAGAACTTCATCAAAAGGATGAAGATGAAAAGGCCACTATGGGAAGGCCGCAATGCCCAACTCCTTCATAGGAGGGCAGCCATGATGGCTCAAAAAAGGCTAGTAAAAATGCCGGTGAACCTTCAATGGTCCCAAACCAAAAGGCCAGTGGAAGTGCCAAGGAATCTAGAGTTCTAAACCAAAAGGCTTTTGAAAGTGTCAGTGAATATTTAAAAGTTTCAAATCAAACTCCTTTACAGGAAGAGAGTTGTAAAAACTCTGGTGATGTGTTAGATCACAAACACAAGGCTAGTGGAAAAGCCAGTGAATCTTCATAGATTCCAAACCAAACTCGTAAAGAGGATAAAGCTGAAAAAAGCTTTGAGGATGAGAATCCTAATTGTGATGATTTAAATTAAGATATTATTTTTGGAACAACAGAATTCAAAAAATAGAAAATCCAACAATCTCCTAAGAAAGTCACAATGAAAGAATCTAAAAATGAATCTGATGACATTCATGAAGAATTCATAAAGATCATGAGGGTAGATAACCCTGAGGTTTCAAACACCTGTAAGGATGAAAATGTCTGGCACTTCATAAAGTACGATTATGGTCTTTCAAAAGACGGATCTATGTTGTGTTCTAGATTGCATGGAGGATTAGCCAAAAGAAACTTCAAGCAATTACAACACTTTGCAGATGAAGTTGTTTCATATATTTCATATTTAGAAAAATAGCTTGAAATCCGTAAAAAGAATGAAAAAGATTTCCTTCAGTTAGTAATGGAAAGGGATAGACTTCTTGATGAAATGAGTTCATACATTCCGCCAGAAGTGGCCTATACCAGAAAAATTAAGAAAATGGACTCGATAGATCATTCTCTGAAAGAGTGCTCTATATTACACCCATACATCCATTGGCAAGGATATGGAGGTCTAAATCTAAGAATTCTCTCAGAAATGGCGAAAGATAGTATTCGCTACACAGATGCAGGACTGACAAAAATTATCAAAATCAACAGAAATAATAAAGATCTGTGTAAATCACTTCCAAATATGGTGTAGAAATCCTTAGAGTTCTTGAATTCAGACTCAAGAATAATTACCAGTTATATTATTAGCACAATTATGGATTGTGGTGAGGATGGAACTATTCATTATCCTTATCAAATTTGGGATCTTCGTCCTATTATGGCTAAAGAATTTGTTGAGCTACAGAAGGTTAATAATCATAACCTAAATTTTTATTTTACCATGTATAAAGAAAACAAGATTATTACCCAAGTTGTGAGAATTGAAAATTTCAAAACTAACCTAGAGAAGGCAATCTATACAAATAATTATGTCCTTCTCGGAAATGGTAAAGTATTTCTTATAATATGGTCCCAGTATACTCCCATTACAAGAGTATTATCCATGATTAAAGGACGAGAAGAAGTACAAAAATTATTTCTGAGACTAGTGGATTTAGATCCAAGTCTGGATTTCCAACCTAAAACCATGAAGGTCTGGAAGAAGGATGCTCAGTTCAGAGAGCAACGTGTTGCAAAAGAAATGGCTATGGGTTATCCAGAACTAAGAGAAATCATGGATGCCCCAGTCAGTAACTTATAGATTGAGTGAAAAAAACCGTCATCCATGACGTCACCCTCAGCGTGATAATTGAGGAATTGCTTTTCAGAAGTAGCTGCAAATATTAAAGTACTACAGATCAAAGTAGCTTTAAAATTTGTGGTCTCAATGAAAAGAACTTATCCCCAGATAAAGACTGACTTCTTAACTGTAAAATTAAAGCAGTATTTGTCTTTATTTAATTATTGTAATGAATACAGCTAGAAAACAGTACTAGAGGCACCAGTTGTCCATTTAGTTTTGAAATGTAATAAAGTTGGCATACTATTCCAGCTACCTATCTTAATTATTGTACTATTTTCTTTTGAGCTGGCAAACAGTAATACAGACACCAGCTTAGTTTGTAAAAATTTTATATATACCTCTTCAGCTTATTGAAGAAGGGAGTGAAATTAAATACAGAGTTTATTAAAGAACAATCTTTGTCAAGTCTTTATCTGTATAATAATTTTGCTTCTATATACCTTTCATCCTTCAAAATGGTCTGATATCCAGGAGTGTTGCAGTAAGACCTAACCAAGAAAGGGCAGTAAGTCATATCCTCCATATATCTCTGAAGATATTGTTGGTGATGAGCTTAGAAGGAGGGCTAAAGCCGTTGCGGAAGCTTAGTGGACCCGGTCTACAAAGGTATATATTTTATAAATATTTTAATTTTATAATTAAACGTTTATGCCTTTCACCCGATCTGCTAATAACAATTGGCTTAGAGGTCTAGCTTTATCTCAAGCTAGGAGGAAAGAGTTGAGTGTCAGTCTTAGACTGCAAGATCCTTTCTTTGCTTTATATGAACAAAGAATAAGAGTTACAGAAAGGATTGAAAGACTTGAAAAGCCTAATAGAAAAGATTTTGAACTTAAAAATTTTCTAGACCAAGAACTTGAATTTAATAATTTTCATTATTTAGAAAGGCTTAGTGTTTTTGCACGTTTATTGGATGACTAGTAATTCTTCAGGTTTCTCTTATTCTAATTGTCATCACCTAGATCATGGTGTAGGCAAGGATCCAGTAA
Source organism: Aleurites moluccanus (assembly GCA_948193065.1). Taxonomy (NCBI): domain Eukaryota; kingdom Viridiplantae; phylum Streptophyta; class Magnoliopsida; order Malpighiales; family Euphorbiaceae; genus Aleurites; species Aleurites moluccanus. Next base: position 5,038 of record CANXYC010387873.1, read on the forward strand.
TAGGATTATTAAATTCTATTATAGATCGTTTAGACTCTCTAAATAATTTTATAGATAAATTGTTTAAAAATTTAAAAGAGTTGACTTTTAGACAGAGAGAATTTGATGATTTTTTCCTTGAAAATACAGGCCCGTTGGGATTTATTGCCAGCTCTCGCTATCACAACGAGTATAAAAAACTGAAAGAAATCAGAAATAAAAGAAAAACCCTTTAAAGATTTTTAGGAGTAGCTCTCTGTAATTTCGCCTCTTAACAGATTGATTAGAGAGAGGACAGACTCACTTGAATGGTATTAGAGCCTAAAAAGAGGGTTTTTGGATTTCTTTGAAAAAAGAATAGGACTTTAGGGGGTTAAGATAGAAATAACCATAGTTTTAGGGCAGATAAGAACTGCCAGTGAAACTAAGTTAAAAGTCTAAGGATTTTTGTGTTATGTTTTAAAGATTAAAGACGATAATATGCATTAGTCAATATTTCAAAAACTACCAGTGAAATGATCCTGTAAGATTGATATATATACTTGGGGTAAGTAAAACTTGCTTAAAAATTTAAATTATTATTATACCCATTATTCATATATTTGAATAAAAGCATATTGATGGGTATAGTAGTAATTTCAATTTCATTTTCTCTTTTTTTATTCTCCTACCTTTTAACCTCTTTCCAAACAAAATGAGAAAAGGAAAAAATAAAATTCCAATATTTTTATTCCCTATTATTTTTCTCCTCTTTCTTTTTCCCCTCTTTTTTTTCTTTCAAAATAAAGAATTAAAATACTTTAGATATAGTTTAATAATAATGTATTTCTTGACTAAATAATAGACTTAGAATTGAATTTTTCATTCTCCAATATTCAAAAAAAAATAGAGATTGATGAGGTCTGTCCAATATGTAAAGTGAATAATGAGACTCCTTTCCATATCCTTATCATATGTGGTTTCGTGAATGATTGTTGGAGGTTAGCTGACTTAAGAGTGAATCAAGGTATCTCTGATAATCTACTTGAATGGATGGTAACAACTTTTGATTCCTTGAACTTGGACCAGTGCGAATTGATGGTAGTAATCTGTTGGGCTATTTGGAAAGTTAGAAATAATATAGTTTGGAAATGTGTTATAGAACCAGCTTCAATGGTTGTACGAAAAGTAGGTGAATTCCTTAATGAATGACGTTTAGCTCAAAGTAAAAGAATTTCCAGATTGTTGAATTCAAACTCCAGTGCTTAGCCGTCGATAAAGTGGTCCAAATCTCAGGAAGATTGGTGCAAACTGAATGTTGATGCTGCCATATTTAAGGAGATGGACAAAATGGGTGTAGGGTTTATTTTAAGGAATTATCTTGGTGAGATGGAGACTGCGAGTTCAGTGGTATTTGAAGGTGTTAAAGATCCGTTTACAGCAGAAGCACTAGGAGTCAGAGAGGCACTCAGTTGGATAAAAGAAAATGGATGGTCCCAAGTGATAATGGAGATGGACTCCTTACTGGTCTTCCAAGCTATTCAAGGTGGTGCTCTTAATCATTTAATTGTGGGTGTTGTATTGGAGGATTGCAAATGTCTCATTCAAATTCAAGTGTGGGTGTTGTCTTGTAGGATTGCAAATGTCTCGTTCAAGAACTAGCTAATATTTCAATAGTTGTAATTAGAAGATCTGTGAATGTCGCCGCTCACTCATTAGCAAGAGCGGTTCATTCTTTATCATATTCGATGGAGTGAACTTATATCCATCAGTTCCTTTTTTATGTAGTTTCAACAAATTTATTGAATTAATTCTACCTTTCTTTAAAAAAAATAAAAAGAAATAGAGAATTTCAAAGTAAAAAATTTCTTTAAAAAATAAATAAATAAATAAATGTCTTTTTGATTAGAATTAAAGAATTAATTTTTTTAGAAATCAACTAAACCCTAATTTGTGCAACTAATCATGAAATATATACTATAAATTAATTCGAAATTGATAAAAAAAATCTAGAAATCATGTTTTCATGGTCCCACAAACATTTTATCATAATTACTTTAGACATTCAACTCTCGCCAACTGTTTTCCCACTACCCTTTCTCCAACAAATTTATGGTCCACAAACGTCTCTGTCTTCATTAATTGTTAGATGCCTTTTTTTTTTGTCTTTTTATCTAGACATATTGGGTACGCGTGTATATATATACGCGTGTGTGTGTATATATATAATAATACATAAATCACGTATACTGTTATAAATATATAAATAAATATAAATATTTATTCATCTGTTTCATTATTGAATATCACATACACTATTATAAATATATAAATAAATGTGAATATGCATTTATCTATTTCACTATTTATAAGATAAATGTGAATATCCAATCATTTATCTCATTATACATAAATTTTTATAATTAAGTTTATTTTATTACATAATTTATATTTAATTTATAATTGATTTATATATATTATAACTTATGATGAAAATGAACCCTATAAATAAAAATTTATATTATTTTATAATGCATATCAATAAAATAATATAAATCTTCATTTTTTATATTTTTATTATTGTTTTTATTCTTGTTCTTATTATTGTTCTTATTTTATTTTATTTATTTTTCATAACACGTTATCAGCACGATTCTCTATTTTTAAACAATTAAATACAAATAAGTTTGTCTACTTTTAAAATGTTAATTTCATACATTTTATTCATTTCATTATCTTAATAAATTATTTATATTTATGAAAATATATTAAAATATATTAGTTTATTATTTTTATAGAAAATTATTATATTATCATTGTATTTATATTTATAATTTATGTTTCGTTATTTTTTATTAATAATAATATTATACTTATATGTTTTAAATTTTTTTTTTTTGTTAATGGATATATCGAAATTCTTTTGTTCTTATTCTATTCAATTTTATTCTCCATGACACATTTGATAGTTTTCTTATCCAAAATGTTTAAAGATTTTTCTCTTGATAATATTTTTATTTAAGTATTTGAGATTTAAATTTTTTTTAATATTCTAATTTAGGTATTTAAATAAGTAAATTCTATTTTTATACATTATTATTTTATTTTTCAATATACATCTAACATAAAAATTTTCTACTCTAATTTTGATATTTGTTTTTGTATAGATTATAATATTTTATACTTATTAAAATATAATTTGAAATAAAAAAAATGATTTATATTTGAGATCTTATAAAAGTATAAATAAAAAAATTAGGATAAATATTATAATTTTTTTAATTTAATCATATATTGATAATAATAGTAAATTTATTAATTTTGATATTGTAAAGTTATTTTTTTTTATTTAAAATATGTTGATTTTTTTATTAGAATTAACTTTTAATGTATGAATAATATTTACAAATAATGATATGTTAATATTTTTCGTATATCGAATATGTCTCTGCAGTAGCAATATCGATAAAAAAGATTGTAAAAATATTATGAATTAATTTTATGCATTCTGATTTAATCTTATTTTCTGAAGTAAATGCAATCATATTTAACTGAATAAAATAATAAGTCGTTAATGAAAAATTCATGAAATATATTATGGTGATTTTATCTCATTCTCTGAAGTGAATGTGGTAATATATAATAATAATACTATAAAATTTAAAAATAAACATATAATAATTATTTTTTTCATAATAGTAAAGAAATATCATAAAAATATTTATCACCATCAGAAGTAAAATAAAATTATACAGAAATAAAAATAGAAAAGGTGGACAAAATTTTTTAAAGTTAATATTATCGATATGGTATAAAAAAAAATTGGTCAAATACTTGTCGTATGATAAAATATCTTATTAATATTTATCGAATAATGCAAAAAGAGAGAAAAAATATGAAGATAAATTTTGTCTCTAATAATAATGACCTTAACTATGATCATATATATATTGCTCACATTGATGTGACAACTATGTTTTTGAAAATATTAAAAAGGAGAATTGATTTCGATAATGGTGCGATAACTCATACAATTTTAAAAATGTCAAATATTTTTCTTATTTGAAAATGGATGAGGCAACTATTTCTAGTAAAACAAAAAATAATTGAAAGTTTCAGAAGAGCCAATATATTATTACTAAGAGGAACAACATTTATTATATATAATGCATTATTTTCTCCAAATTCTCATAGAAATGTGTTAAATTTTAAAAATATTCGCAGTAATAAATATCATATTGAGACAGTAAATAAGAAGAATCAAAAATATTTTTATATTACAAGTATTATTTCGGGTAGAAAAATATAGTGAAAAATTTTCTGTTATTTTCTCTGATTTGTATTATACAAAAATTAGTGAATTGAAAAAAATCTTATAGTAAACAAGAAGTTTACATATCCAAATATTTTTATTATTTGGCATGACAAATTGGGTCATATTGGTTTAAAAACAATGAAAAAAATTGAAAATTAACATGGGAATCCATTGAAAAACTAGAAGATTATTCAAATCAATCAATTAGTTTTTAGTCAAAAGTCAGATATTTCTCATCTAAAAATTTCTGAATGTGCGGTATATATCTTAATTATTCCACCACAACGCACTAAGATGAGTTTTCAAAAGAGATTAGAAATATAAGTTAGGATATTAATCTCCCTCAATAATTAAATATTTTGAGTCATTAATAGTGATATTTTTAATGCTCGATTTGCAAATTGTCATTTAATGAAATAATATTCTCAGTATTAGGGGGATATAATAAAAATTGAGAAATACAAAACAATATGAACAAAAATTCATAAATTATCTGCAAAAATTAGCAAATCAATTGCCGGAGGCAATTGCTGAATTAAAATGAGTAATAAAATCTCATATAACAGTCGTTCATGTTTTAATTCGTATTGTCATCCCAGAATGATAATTTATTAATATTAATAAAGTTCAAACACGCTTGAAGTGTGGAAAGCTATTGGTTATAAAGATAAAAGTCTTTGAAAGAGAAAAATAATAAATAATAAAGATAATTTTATTAAAAATACAAATACTAACATAGATATACTTTCCACTTCCTGAAGAAGAACATATACCTGAAATTAGTAAAAATAAAAAGATATTGATAAATTATATTAGTTATGAAAAAAAATAAAACCGAAATGAAATAGTTTTTGACTACTATTTTACATATAGTGTAACATATTTTTATAAATGAAAATGATGATATTGAACAACAATCTATTCAATAATATTGAAATAGAATTGATTGGCCAAAATGAAAAGATGCAATACAAATAAAATTATATTCTCTTGAAAAGCGTAAGATTTTCTGACCAGTAGTCCAAACACCAGAAGATTTGAAACTGTTAGATACAAATATATTTTTGTATAAAAAAAAATGAAAAAAATAAAATTATAAAATATAAAACAAAACTTGTTGCATAAGAGTTTTCACAAAAACCTGAACTCAATTATGAAAATATATATTATTCTGTGGTGGATGCAATAATATTTTAATATTTTATTAATATAGCTGTGCATAAAAGACTTGATATGCACCTTATGAATGTAGTCATAACTTATTTATATGACTCAATTGATAATAGTATTTATATAAAAATCCCTGAAGGATTTAAAATGATAGAAAAATATAATTTAAGTTCTCGAAAATTTTATTCAATTAAATTACAAAGATTTTTGTATGAATTAAAACAATTTGGGCTCATATGGTAAAATCGTTTTAGTAAATACTTGTTCAAAGTAGAATATAAAAGCAATACTATAGAGAAATTTGTATATGAATTTGCCATAATTATTGTATATATTGATGATTTGAATATTATTAAAATTCCTGAAAAACTTCTAAAAATAATATATTGTTTGAAAAATAATTTGAGATGAATTATTTTGAAAAAATAAAATTATATCTCAATTACAAATTGAATATTTGACAAAAGAAATTTTTATTTATCAGTTAACTTATACACAAAAAGTTCATTTATAATTTTATATACAAAACACATTCATTGAATAGTTCAATGGTTGTTCGGTCGCTTAATGTGAATAAAAACTTTTTTCAGTTAGAGAAAATAATAAAGAAATTTTTGGTTCTGAAGTACCAGATCTTATACAATAGGCGCACTAATATATTAGGTAAAATTAGTGTTCAATAAATTCGTTTAAGTGACAATCTAACATATTTGTTCACTAAGATATTACCTACTATAACATTCAAGAAATTGGATAACAATATTGAAATGTGACGCCTTAAAGATTTTTAGTGACATTGCAAATAGAGAGAGTTTAATACTGTACTCTTTTTCCCTTAACCAAATGTTTTGTCCCATTGGATTTTCCTGGTAAGATTTTTAATGAGGCAGTGTACTATTTGCAATGCGAGAATATTGTACTCTTTTTTCCTTCACTAGTTTTTTTTTTTCCACTGAGATTTTACTAGTAAAGTTTTAATGAGACATATTCTTTATAAAGATGGACATTAAAGGGGGAGTGTTATAAATATATAGATAAATGTGAATGTCCATTCATCTATCCCACTGCTCATAAGATAAATATGGATGTTTATTCATCTATCTCACTACTCATAAGTTTTTGTAATTAAGTTTAATTTTATTGCATAATTTATGTTATAATTTATAATTGATTTATATATATTATAACCTATGGTGAAGATCAACCATATAAATAGGAGTTCATATTACTTTGTAATACACACCAATAAAATAATATAAATCTATCCCTTTTACATTCTTATTATTGTTCTTATTCTTGTTTTTATTTTTCATAACACTCACTTTATTGATTGAGTTAATTTTAATATTAAGTAATAATTTTTTTTGTGAATTTTAATATTATTTTATAAATAATCCAAATTAATTTATGAATCGAGTTTAATTTTAAAAAATATTAAATTTTTTGAATGTTCAAATTATCTATTTTATAATTTTATTCACAAATTGAAACTTATTTGCTCCTATCATTTTCCTATAATTCTATAACATGAAATAAAAAATATACTTAAAATAATTTATGATATAATAAGATTAATTTGGATGTTTCATTTTATACAAATAAAAATAAAATTTATATATAAATAAAAAAATAATATTCAAATTAAAATTCAATGTCACATAGGACTATTGAAAAAGAATATATTCATAATTCTGTCAATCACTATTAATATTTAAAAAAAAAATTATTTAAAAAATTCTAATAATTCTAATTATTTGTCTCGCAATGATTTTTAAAAACATTTATACTATCCCATCAGAAGTAATAATATAATCTTCTTTTATTTTTTAATTGAGATTTGATTTTATCTTTTTATTTTTATGTATAAAAATATATTCATAATACTCATATTTTTTTTACTTGCTAAAATGAATTTTAATTATTAGTATTTCGTGCTTAAAATTAAAAAATAAAAATAAAATTATAGGCATAATAATAAATTAACCTTTTAAATAATTTAAAAATTTTAATTATTAGAATAAATGAAATTAATGTATTATAATATGTATATATTCTTTTAAAATTTTATAAAATTCATACTATAATATGAAAAATCACAAAAATAACAATATTATATATGCATAAAATTTAATAAATATAATTCTGTTATTATTATTGTAGTTGAAAAATACAAGGATAAATATAATTTTTGTCTATAATTATACAAATATATTTTATTATATATTTAAATAATAATAATTACATTAATTAATTAATTAATTTATTATTTTATACAAATATATTTTCCCCACTGATTCTCAACATTATAATTTAAAAGAATTGTGGTATTAGTGTACTTGATATGCATTATTGTTATTTGTTAGGGCAAACAAGTTGATTAGAGTATCATAGTGATTGAGTCTTATCTTTTTAATGTGATTCAAGTTGGAATTTTATAATGGGTTCAACATTTATTCAAGTTTGATTCATTAAATCTTTTAATCAGTTTAAGTTTATTTTTGTCACACCCCGACACCACCGGTGCAACGGTCCTAGGGTAAGGGTAGGTATAAGGCCACCATAAACCCGTAAAATCCTAAATTAAACCTGTCTCAATCATAATAACATACATTATATCCAAACATTCTTTAAAATCTTATAAATTTATCATTTATAACATAACATCTCTACCTGTTCCTTACCGATCAAAAGATGAATCTAACATTAATTTGGAACAAGTGAGAGTCTACAAGTAACATCCATGGATACAAAATC
>CANXYC010388039.1:0-29168 GCA_948193065.1 Aleurites moluccanus
CATATTTTGTTCTAAGGCATTAAGGCTTAGATTTATGCAATAGACTTCTAGATTAGTCTATTACTAAGGCAGAATCATCAATTTGAGCAGAGTTGCAGAAAAACTCAGTTTGAAGGAAAATAAGGTAAATTTTCTTCTTAAAGTATTTTCTTTGGGTTTAGCTAAGTCTATGGGTTAGGATAATTAATTCTGGGTATATGAAAATTATTGTTAGTGATTTGCAGCAATTAATGATAACTAATGTGGGAGAATTTTAAAGGTTTTAAACTGCTGTGAACAGTAACTCCGAATTTAATGTGGAATTTAATGCAGTTTTTCTTTAAGAGAATTAATGGGATATTGTTGGGAATTAATAATAGAGATTCTAAGATAATTTATTATTAGGGAATCATGTGGAATATCACTAATTTGGAAAACCCTAATTTTATGTGTGTGAGATTTTTTCTTAGGAGGAGAACCCAAAATTTGATTAAGGAAATTAAGCAGACAATTTGCTAAGGAGAAACTTAAGGAAATTGAGAAAGAGGTAAGTATGAACATTTTGTTTGATATCCATTCCTTGGAAGCAATACAACCAATTATTGTTACTTTTGTTATTCTATTATACGTAAATGTTCATAAATTGTATATTGTAAATGGCTTGATCAATATTCTTGGATCAAGTCCATATGCTCTTGCTTGTGAACCCGATTCGAATTATTGTTGTTGTATGATGATGGTCTTGTGACCAATATGACTTTATTTGATTGGAACCCATAACCCATGGATAGAATGCTCCTCCCAATGAGAGTAAATTCATTGGTCCATTGTGCACTTTGGGAGCTCAGTCGATAGGGTCTTTATCGGTGTTTCACCTAGAGGGGGCCATGAGCTCTAGGCGCATGCCTGGCCAAGCATGCGATTGCGATAAGGTAGCAAGGTCTACTGATGCGCTATGTTATGAGAGGTAGCATGGCTATCGATCATTCTGTAGTTCTGCCATGATATTTGATAGTGCTATTTGATTGTGAGCACTTCTGTTTTCTTGTAAACTTAACTATATCCCGATTCTAATTATAGTCTTGAAAGAAATGTTTCTCCTAAATTTGGCATTGATATAAGTATGTATATGCACCCCTTTCTACTACATATTCATATCTTACTGAGTTGAAGGCTCACTCCTCTTCTGTGGATTTCAGGAGATAGTTTAGCTCGTGAGGGAGCTAGCAGAGAAGATCAAGCTTCTTGACTTATTTTCTCGAAGAAGCTTTATTGTAATTATTCTTTTGAGATACTTTGTATAATTATTAATGGCACTGTGATATAATATATATTGGAGTACATTCTAGAGCTCCGTAGCTAGTCTTTTGGGAATAATAGAATATTGATGTATGAATGTTATTCTTTAAATACTCTTGTTCCTCTTTGATGAGAGATGTCTTCTTTAGATCATTAAGGAACAAAAGAAAGATATGGAATGATATAGTATAGAATTGATTTATGCTTGAATGGATTATGATATGTTATGGCATGATATAAATATGTGATATAATTGTATGTAAGATTCAGAATCTGTGAGTTCTACGGGTTCATGGTGGTCTTAAGCCTACCCTTGCCCTAGGACCGTCGCACCACTGGAGTTGGGATGTGACAAAGTAGATCCACCAGATCTTGTCCCATTCCAAAAGATCAAAACGCCCTTCAATACTATATAAATATCCCTTAACCCCTTATTTGCAAGACACACCAGCTTCTTGGGTTGAAATTTCCTTAAGCTAACTCTTTCTTCTCTCTTTGCGAGCAATTTTCTCAAGTTTCAAGCAATTTGCCCTCCTTAGATTAAATCGGTTTCTTATGTCCTCTTTGGATTTTAACGAATAAAAGACTAGCAATTGGCCAATAGTGTCCTAAATTAGCCCTCCTTTAGGTTTAATTTAGTAAGACCAAGCATTTGACCCGATTCCACTCAACCGACTTGAAAAGTGAAACTCCAATCTAACAAAGCACTCCGATCACTATCGATCCGTAAATCTTCAAAGAAGGTATAATTAGAATTTCTCCAAATCAAATTTATCATTTTGAAGCAAACTCATGGGACTGACCCAATATCAGCCTTTTACCTGACCAAAAGCCAAATTCATTTTCCGATCAAACCGAAAATCATCTTGTAAAAGGGGGCGAATTACGATGGATTTTGATTTTCATTCAAAGCGATATGTAGGCATGTTCCAACATGGAGTTGCAAATCCAAAAATCCCAAACATATTTCCTCATATTTCTTCCACCCTTTATCTGCTTAGGCTTACTAGTATGCTAGCCTTTGCTACCCTATCCTTCCTTTCATCTACCCTGATTTTACTTTAGCTCACCTCTTCCTTCCTCTTGCCTATTAATTTCTTTTTATTACAGCTAATATTCATCCATGCTACCCCTATTCTCCCTCATTCTTCTCCCAATCTGATTGTTGGATTTTTATTGACCTAGAACCTATATGGGTTAGAGTTAATACCACTGATCAAACTGGGGTATTGAGACTCTTGTGGTTAAGGTAGAACCCAAAATGGCTAGAGTTAACATCTCAACTATAAATTAATGTAGAATTGATTTACATTTATTTACTGATTTTAAATGTATGCTTTATTTATTACTTTAGCATTCAATATATGCCACACAATATTATTCTATTAATAAAATCATAGTTTTAAGTCAGAATTAATCTAAAGCCAAATCAAAATTTCTTAAATAAAAAACCTAGTCCCCAAACTCATATCCATTCAAAGGTCTAGTGCATTTTATCCATTGTGCAAATTAAATTGGAGTCATTTTTGGGTTTTTCCTTATATTTTCTAATAAAAAATAAAATTAAGGTGGGGACTCCTCAAAACTCATTTTCAAAACAGAATTGAACTCAAAACAGGTTTCAAAACAGAAATGAATTTTTTTTTCCAAAAAAATGATAAACATAAATTCCAGGCAGTTAGGTATTCCAACGACGTGAGATCAAACCCAAATGAGCATTTTGATTCCCATAAACGGGCCGGAGTTGGCACTCAGACGAGGCCTTGCAAGAGGGAACTAGGTATGATTATCACATCTCAGGTACAATCTTTCTTTAATCTCTTAATGTTTGGATGCTTGTGTGCCTATTGTGCATTTATTATGTGTTTGCATAGATTGATAAGCAAAGTGATGAAGTTCTCGTGAATTTTTGTCACTCTACTTTCAATCCACTATAATTTGTATTTTAAGAAGATTGTTGTGATTTTTGTGATGCATTTGTATGTATTTTGTGTCTATTTTGTTATTTGCATCTATTGGTATTTATTTTTGCATACTTATGTTATGGTAGTTTCTTTAATTGTGATTGTTTATTGTTGGTTAAAGGGATGTAACTTGAAGTATGTTTGAATTGCTAAAATTTTCAAAAATTGAGTTTTGTGCAAATTATGTTTGCCTTGTATTTTGGTATGTATACCTTAAAAAGGAGGAGAAATGTATGTTTGTCCAAGTTGTGTTTACCTTGAATTAAAACATATGAAGGTTGTTGTGATTACCCTTTTCTTATTATGACAAAAAGGGGGAGAAATGTGAAACTTACCAAGTATGAGTTAGTATATAGTTGACAAAAAGGGAAAGATGATTGTTGAAGTTATTTTGCACTTTTAATTGTAAAATAACTCAGTTTTGTAATTATCAAAAATGGAAAAATTATTTTCTCCATATGTATTTTGATGATATTAAAACTTGATCTATTTATATGTTGTTACTTAACACCTTTTGTTCCAAGTGTGATATAATTATGTAGGAAGTAACGATCATTACCTTTTGATAAACCTTATAACCTCAATTCTTAATTTGCTTAAAATTGGACAGAGGAAAAAGTCATCATTATTACCATTTTATCATAACTGCTACTGCTGAAAGCAGCTCTTGATATACATCTAAAGAAAAAAAAAAAAGTGGAAAAATCAGCCAAAAGCAAATTTCACCACCATTACCAATTATTCACTGTTGTTACCCATCATTTTCATACAAGATTTTATAGTCATTTTAAGATAATATAAGCACGAAGAATGCCATCACCAAGCAATAATCATATTTTTTAAAAAGGATGAAGACCCATATAAATTAAAGTGTTGCTAGAGTAATTAAATAAGGAAACAAGAGAAAGACCCTACATTCAATATCATATTTTGGATCAAAATCTCATACTCTATTTCTGAACATATTTGATATATAAGTTATATTATTTCTACTCTTGATTGTAAAGCTTTAAAGCTCACATCCTTTTGTACAAGCTTTGTATTATTGTCTTTGAGAGTCCTAAAACCTTGAACACATTCTCTATTCTTGTAAATGGAGAAATCTCAAATAACTATTATATTGGTGAAATCCAAGATAACTATTGTATTGGGAAAAATCCCAGAGAACTATGATGAAATCCTTAGTCAGCCATTATAAAGCTTTGAGAATAATCCCAGTATAACTAGTGGAACCCTAAGTTCTGAACTTAAGAGAGGTGGATGCAGGAGAAGAGATTGGTTCCAAACTACTATAAAATGGCTAAGTTTTCTTTTCCTTAACTTTCAATTTTCATTATATTTGTTTAGGGTGCCTGCATCTAGAACTTTGAATTCTATTAAATTTGAAACCTCTTATTCACTCCTCCCCTTTCTAAGAGTTTGCCATCTAGGTTTTAACACCTTCCATCCAATAAGATCAGCACTTTCATTTAGTAAGGTTAGAAACTTCATCCATTAAGGTCAACACCTTCTAATAGCACAAAGTCTAACAACTTCAGCTTATCTACACCTAAAAGGATCCACTGCCTCAAACTCTCAAGGCAAACCTACAGGAGATCTTAGCCTAACATCCCCTTTTTCACTCCTAGGCAAGACTTATGCCTACTAGGAAGCCCATGCCTAGTGCCTAAACCACCTTATGTCTTGGTCTGATGGGTGGCCTCAAAGCCTGAGATGCTTTCGTCCAATCAAGGGTGAGAAAAATCAATCACCAAAGTGGTGCCATTTATGGGAATCAGTTGTCAAGATCATATTTGGGATCACCATCAAGGTCATCTAATGAACATCTGCAAGTTCATAACACCATGTATGGTCAATCCAAACATATTCATGCCACCTTCGAGGTAGGAAGATGTGTTATTTGAGGAACCACTAAAAAAGATTTGCATGCAATGAAATTGCAAAGCTAACCTGAAGATACAACAAAAGAACTAGTCCTAACCTAGGCAACTTATAAAGGCATAAAGAATTTTAGGTGGAAGTCCACGAGGCAATATGATCTCTTTGGAGACATATTAATGTCTTAAATGCATCTAGGCATAATTCCTAACTCCAGTTAGGCACTTCCAACCAATCTTATAGGCAGGGTAATCCCCCTGTACAAGGTTCTATAAGCCCTGAACAACGTCCAAAGCCCGTAACTCACTCATAAGGTAACCTTATCGAAAGCCTATCCCTTTTTAGATCATTAATCAAATGCTTCAACTAGGCATCATTATTATATTACATTAATAAACCCTATGCTCTGGCTAGGCAACTTTCAAAAGACTCAATTGTGAGGCACTCAAAAGTTCTCTAATGAGGTAGGCTTTCCTTAATAGGTCCTTTGAAGCTTGCAAGGGGAGTTATAAGACCTCAGATAAATTGGATAAGACCCACCTATATGACAGTTAAGAGCACACTACAGGTAGGTCTAATACCTACCCATAAATACTAGTAATTGTGTGGCCTAGTAATACCGTGCCTGTATAACTATTCAAGGACCTTACAAGAATCAAATTAATAAATATCCTAAATGTGAACACATAATTTTTGCACCTCCATTTCCCATGCCTTTTGTTTATAAAGTTGTCTTTCTAAAGCACAAATATATAAATAAACTCACAAATCCCACATTGAAAGTGGACAATTTTGGACTCTCCCCCTCTTCCTATAAATGCAAACCTTCATCCTTCCTTTCACCTCATTTATGGTTGTTAATTGATAGTTGTCATCTCAACCTTCTAATCTTCTCCCTTATTTTTCCCACCATAAGATTCCTAGGGTTAATTCCTCCTTGATTTTAGTCCACTTAATTTAGTCCCGTTGGACTTCGAATTTGGTCTTTAAAATTGTTTTTATTTATTTTAGTTGCTTTATAATTTTCTTTCAAGTTGGTTCTCTTTGAATTAATCTAGAAATTAATTTTGGGACTTAATTTAAAATGCTTTTGCATTGTGGAAGTGGGCTTCGATCAAACGAAACATTCTAATCCTCCTTTTGGCTTCAAAAAGAACACAAGGTAAAACACTTAACTCTTCTTTCTAATTATAATTTTTCTCATTAGAAATTAATTTTGGGACTTAATTTAAAATACTTTTGCATTGTGGAAATGGGCTTCGATCAAACGAAGCATTCTAATCCTCCTTTTGGCTTCAAAAAGAACACAAGGTAAAACACCTAACTCTTCTTTCTAATTACAATTTTTTTCATGTTCTTCTTTTTCGTTTAAAAATAAAAACATAAAAAAAATGATACATCAAATTTAAAATCATACCAACTCCATTAGCAAAAGGAAGAACTGCATGGAATTTGATTCATATTTAAAGGGATATGCAAGCACACTTGGTCCAAGTGGCAAATCCAAATTAAAATCAATAACTTTCTCCTCCTATCACCTTTTTTACTTTGGGAATATGTGACTTTCCTAGAATCCCATAAAGGTTAGAGTAAGTATCCCTTATTTTTTATTTTTATTGTAATTATTTCTTTCAATTACTTTAATTTTATATACTTTTTAATATATGGTTGTATTTATTTTATTTAATAATAATCATCCATTTACTCTTGTCATTCTATTATTTATTTGTTCATGAAACTATTTTCATTAAAGTTATTCTTATATTAATTAGCCAAGCAAATATTTTAACAATAAACAGAAAACTTAGTCCTCAAATCCTCTTTGATTTTGAAAGACTTGTGTACTTTTCTTTGGGATAAATAATAAAATTGGAGTCAAATTATGGGTTTTTACCTTATATTTTCTCAATTAAAAATAGATTAAGGTGGCGACTACCAATAATATTTTCAAAAGGATTAAAGAGATAATAAAGGCGATAGCACCTTCAATCATGAGATCGAACTCGAATGAGAGTTTCAATCCCCAGTGGAGTCGCCAACTTAAATTGAATTGAACTAAAGTAGGTGATGGCATTGACTTGGGCTTGGTGATTTGGAAGTGGATTAGTTCCAATTACAACAAGAAGAGGGAGATTCTATATACCACCACCACAATCAGCCTAAACATCACAACTTGTCCAGTCTGTCCCCCTCCTATCGAGTAGTTGAAGGTTAAGAATGAGTCGGATGAAGATGTTGTCCTTAAACAATTAAAAAAGACCCAAGCAAATATCTCCATTTGGAGTCTCATTCAATCCTCTTTCTCACATTGCCAAGCTCTTTGCAGAGCGTTGAATCGGTGCCCAGCTCCAATTGACATCTCCCCTGAGACACTGGTTGCCTTTTTAACCCATTCAACCAAAGCCACCTCCATCCCCTTCACTGATCATGACCTCTTAAAAAGGGAACCAAATCATAATCATGCCCTCTATATAATTGTGATGACCCAAGGGAAAATTGTCCTAATGGTGTTGGTGGATAATGGGTCAGCTCTAAATGTGTGTCCTCAAAAGGAAGCTAGTTGTTTGGGACTAAAAGATACTGATTCCACACCCTTCGTTCAGATTATGAGGGCATATGATAATATCAAAAGAGAGGTTCTTGGGATGGGCACTTTAGATATAACAATTGGGCCAGTAATTGCACATTTTTCTTTTCAAGTGATTGATGTACCAACTTGCTTTAATCTCCTTCTTAGAAGACCATGGGTTCACAAGGAAAGAGTTGTCCCATTTTCCCTTCATCAAAAGCTTAAGTTCCCTCATGGAACTTCTATAGTCACAATCAAAGGTAACATGCATGGGAAGAGTGAGATCCCTAGCTCGATGCCTGTTTTAAAGATTAATCCTGAACCTTCTGAGGTGCCATTGTCTAGCTTTCTTTTAACACCATCCAATCTGTTGAGAGGGAAGAAGGTAAAGAACTAGTTCCTTTTGATTTTGATCCTTATGAAAATATAGTTATGGCTATGATAAGAAAAATGAATTAATTTTTTTTCTTAGGTTTGGCAAAGAATCAGCAAGGGATAGTTCCATTGAAAGACTACCCTTTGGGAAAACCACCTTTTGGGCTTGGCTATAAGCCTACTAAAGAAGATAAAAAGGAAATAGAGGTAAGGCCAAAATGAGGGTTGAGGCTAAATGAAAAGGTGAATCTTTCGAATGGAAAATGTGCCCCTATTTCAAAACTTTGAATAGGTACTTTATGAAAGAAGGAGAGGATTTTCCTTATTATGATTTTCCTGAGCCATGGTATTATTCCCTAACCAAAAAACTGATTCCTAGTTTTTCTTTGGTGTCAGTCTCAATTTAGAGGACTACAAACCAATCTACATGTTGGAGAAGGACTAGAAAGAGAATATAAGGCTTCTCTCTTTGAAAAATTCTTCATGATTGGAAGAGAAGTATAAACAAACCATACAAAGCTCATTCAGCTGACCTTATTCCCACCAAAAAATTGGTACTATGAGAAAGGATCTAGCTTTGGTGGTGACTCCTAAGAACATTTTCAAAAGAATTAAAGAGACAATTTAAAAAAAATAAAGGGGATAACCGCTTCAGTCGTGAGATCGAACTTGAATGAGCATTTTGATTTCTAGCGGACTAAATCGGTGCTCGGGTAAGGCTTCATAGTTGGAAACTCCACTAGAGACCACCTTCTTTTTCAAAGAATTATTATAAGGACTACTAATTGGTTTATCTTAAATGTTTGGCTTTTTAGTATAAATTTAACTTTTTCATACATCACTTGCACAGGCTCTTTTGCCTTCAAACTTAGTTTTTAGGAAAACAATGAATAATAATTGTAGCATTGAGTGTGTAACCTTCCTTGGGTCTACTTATTGATAGTGAAAGCATCCACCAATGATGAATCATTTGATTCTTTCAAAAGTGTAATAGGCAGTTCATACTATTAGACACATGCTCATTGACTCGCATGTGGTTAGATATATCACTGCCCTAGTGTGACGAGTACCCTGTATAATCCACCTTTACCCTTTTATGTAATGGACCTAGAACTTGGACTTTAGGTTGTATATACCCTAATGAATTAAAGGCTTGGTATGAATGCATAATCATGAACCATTTTTTTATCCATATATGTAATACCCTAGGAGATCTTATCTTAAATGCATGATCTAGTTTTCAGTTTGTGGTTTGAAATTATTGAAATGATTGGAAATAATTTTAGAGACACAATTAGAATACAAATGAAATACTTTTCCGGAAATCGTCAATGTCGAGAACATTGCCGGAGAAATATCAGTTCAGCAAATTTAAGAATTTCTGACCCAAATATAGGGGGATTAAATAAGTTAATTTGATGTGAAATTATGGTGAAAAGAAAGAGTTGAAAATATTTTGGAATACTGAAAATAAGAGTAATGGTAAAATTGTAAATAAAGGCAATTTTGGGGGTAATTTTGGAAATCCACTGTCTGGGATGCAGAAATGATCCAGAACTATTTTTAAATGATAGAACAACTTAAAATAAGGTATTTCACTCCCCACACTTAAGGTTGACTCTAAACAGAATAGACAGAATAAATTATAAAAAGTTTTGGGGTAAAAAATGCAAATAAGAAAAATTTTGGGTCAAAGTGCAATTAAACAAAGTTGTGAGACCCACCCATTCTAGAATTAAGCCAAGGTGTCCGGCCATGGTGGGAGGAAATGATATTTTTTTATAGGAAATAATTATTTGATTTATTAATTAATTGAAAATGTGACAAAACACTAAAAATCTAGAAATTTCTACTTCTATCTCCATTTCTTTTAAGTTGGGTTTTGGTGTATGGAAAAAGAGGATAAGAATAGCTATTGACAAAGGTGTTGCCGAACCAAATGAAAGGAAAACAACCAAAAATTTTCACTTAACCTTTCCATAGAAATCAACCAAAAATAAATAGGAAATTGAAGAAGGAAGAAGCTTTAAGAAGAAGTATGATAGAAAAATTGTATTCAAGCTTTTGGTGGAGCAAAAGAAAGTGGGATTCATGTATTTTGATTTGAGGTATTATTCTTAAACTCATTCTTTTAATTGAATTCGTATAATTTATGGTTTAATAAAGTAGTAAATTAATTGATTTAAGTTAAAAAAAAAATGCAAAGAAGGAGTTAGGGTTTATATAGTTTCTGAATTCTGTTTTAAGGAAGTAAATTGTAGTTAATATTTTGAAATTTTAATGAATAAATTTGAGAATGATTAAAACATGAAAGTTGTATATAAATATGTTAATTTGAAATATGTAAAAGGAATTTGTAAAATTCGAAGTCAAGAAAGAGTTATTGGGTAAAAACCGTGACTAACCTGGAATTAGGTTTTCTGAAAAATACTACTTTTTTTTATTGTTCATAATAATAGAGACAGAATTAGAAGAAGTATTCAATGTAAAAAGTGTTCATTTTTGTCTTATTTATAATATGTAAAAGGGTTTTTCAATTGAATTTGTGGTTTATAAAATATTAGGTCATAAGTGTAGACTGCCCAAAATAATTGTTTAATAGAACATAGGTTATAAAGTTCTATTAGAAGAGGTGTTCAACATAAAAAGTGTTCATTTATGTCTTATTTATAATCTGTAAAAGGGTTTTTCAATTGAATTTGTAGTTTATAAGATATTAGGTCATAAGTGTAGACTGCTCAGAATGATTGTTTAACAGAACATAGGTTACAGAATTCTATTAATATGAGGACTTTAAATTCGGAATTAGAGAAAGTATTAAACATGAAAGATATTCATTTATATGTTATCTAAATGACTGTAAAATGGTTTTGTAATTGGATGAGAAATAAATTAATTATAGGCATAGAAACAGGATCTATTTGGATAAAGATTTCAGGGCAGTAGTTTAAATTTGGAAATTCACTAATAATTGTACAGTGATCGAAAAATTTTAAAATTTGGATATGTTATAATATTATGTGTATATTTTCAGTAGGAAAAGAATCACAATAATTGGTTGAGTATTGATTGAGTTATTAGTAAAACAATATTATCTGCTAGAATAAGATTTGTAGGCAGAATACAGGCAGCAGGACTAGTTGTAAAACTTAAGTTTAAATTAACACCATAAATTGAGTAGAAATGATAATAAAGTAAATTTTGGATATGTTAGAACCTTATTTGTTGAGTTTAATTAGGAATAATAATTGAAGCAATTGGATAAGTGAAGAGAGAAATATGAGTAATGGAATATAGGCTGCCAGTAAAGAATTTCGCACAGAAAAACCTTAGTAATTTGAAATTTTTTGAGGAATTTTCTTTAATATAAATATAAGTAATGTAATTTTATGTTAACTAGTTTCTAAATGAAAATTAATTGAATATGTAGAGTCGAGAATGAATAAGAGACGTGATGGGTATCATAAGAGATAAGGCAAAGAATCAAGGATAATGGAAAAGGGAAATGTTCAAGTAATAAGCTAAGGTGAGTAATGTATACATCATTATGCATACCCATGTTTTGACTTATTGAGCCAATGAGTATGTTTCATTCTTGATTAAATGCCACTTTGTTATTGTTGATTATTCTTTGATCTTCTAAAAGATTGAAATTTATCCATATCCATTGATTTTTATTGATATTTAAATGCCTATTATGCTTGATAGACTATGCATCTGAATTGCTCCTAAAAGTATGCACACCAAATGTTTGCCACATTCCATGATATTTATTGTTAATTGCTACCTTTGTGTCAAGGAAAGAAACCGATACATGATTAACGAAATGTATTGATATTGATTGACAAGTAAGCTCATATATATATCGATCGAAAGCTATTATACCATAATGTTCCTAATGAATACTTGATATTGTTATTGATTCCATTGGCCTATTTACATATGGATTTGACAGAGCTACCTCTCTGATGGGATAGTGGGTACATACCGTCGGCAATGTGCACATTGACTATATATGATACCCTAGTGGGGAAGGGTTAACTGTCCTGGCCATAGGACCTCATCAGTCTTATGTTTATTGATATGAGATTGACTGTGTGATTACACATAGTCTATGTATTTCATGGCTCTTTATCTGTCTTATCTCTATCTTATCTATATGATACGAGTATTGTTTACTCGTTCATTGATTCCAAGCTCATATGTTATTGCTTACCATTGATGGCCAATCTTTTATCTATTATTGTTTATCATCAATTTGATTGTTACCTGTTCCAAAATTTCTGTCACACCCCGACTCTAGTGGTGCGACAGTCCTAGGGCAAGGGTAGGCTTAAGGCCACCATAAACCCGTAGAACTCTCATATCCTGAATCGCATACACATTTATATCAAATATAGTTATCATTCAATATTCATTTCTATGATCCATATAAGCATAATTCATATCTTTCTCTTTATCATTTCATAATTTCCTCTTGTTCCTTACTGATCAAAAGATGTATCCCACATCACTAAGAAACAAGAGTAACCCAACAAGTAACAATTTATACATCAATATATTATCATCTCTAATATCCAACTACGGAGCTTTAGAGTATACTCCCAATATATGTTGTGCCATAATACCATACAATGAATATACATAAATATATCAAAATGATTACAATAGAGGCTTCTTGGAAGAATAAGTTAAGAAGCTTGATCTTCTCTACTAGCTCCCTCATGAGCCACACTATCACCTGAAATCCACAGAAGAGGAGTGGGCCTTCAACTCAGTAAGATATGAACATGCAATATGAAAGAAATATATATACATATATATTAATCCAAAGGAAATATCAATTCCAAGAACATGGGTAAGAATCATCATATGGTTAGGCTTACAAGAACAGAAGTGCTCATAATCGAATAGCACTATCAAGTAACATGGTAGAACTACAGAGTGCAACAGTAGCCATTCTACCTATCACAACAGAGCGCATCGGTAGTCCTTGCTACCTTATCGCAAACGCATACTTGGCCAGGTATAGGCCTAGAGCTCATGGTCCCCTCTAGGTGGAACACTACTAAAAACCCTATCAACTAGGTTCCCAAAGTGCACGATGGACCAATGAATTTACTCTCATTGGGAAGAGCGTTCTATCCATAGGGTCATATGGTTTCAATCTTATAAGAAACATATTGGTCACAAGACCATCAACATATATCATAAATTTCAGTCAAGTTTAACAAGTAAGAATCACATGAACTTGGTCCAAGAAGGTTGTCCAAGTCATTTATATTATATATATACATGGTAATCACATGAAACAAATGGTAAATTTCGGTTTTAGGATATCATAGAATTGTCATTTAATAATCCGATAATACTATATCAAGTATATAAGAATCATATGGGTGAACATTAAGAATGCTTGGACATATTATTTCAAAGAAGCATAAGCAAATGCAATGTTCATATTTACCTTTACACAAATTTACTCTTGAGTCTCCTTTAACAATTTGCCCACAATAATCTCCTCAATTTTCTTGATTTTCTCCTCCTAAGAAATTTTCCTAAATATTCAAAATTAGAGTTGTCCTAAATCAATAATACTCAATATGATTTCTTCACATTTAACCATCTTAGAGTTTCTATTTTTTTTTTATTCCCAACATCAATTTAATTCATCTCTTAAAGAAAAATCTGCAATTTATTTCGAATTTACTGTTCACGTTACTATTCATGACAGTCCATCAATTCTGATTTCTCCAACATTAATTACTATTAATAGCTTCACAATACTTGTAATAAATTCTATACACCAATAATTAACTATTCTAACTACCAGACTTTATAAATCAAAAAAAAAAATGACATTTGAAGAAAATTTACCTTATTTTTCCAAAACTGAATTTCCTGAGATAATCTGCTTGAAACTGATGATTACTGCCTTAAAATATGATGATCTAGAGCTTTAATGTATTAATTTTGAGTATTAATGCCTTAGAAAATAAATGAAACTATTCTGAGATGAACTGAAGAAGAACAAAGAGAAGAAGAAAGAAAATCATACAGAAAATCGCTACTGGGCACTTGTTAAATAGGCCACTGCCCCAAAATCTCGCTCGCCAGCTCGTCTCGCCAACCCGCCTCGGCAATGCTACCTCGTATAAGCCAACTCGAAATTCCCACTTCGCCAATCTGCTTCGGCAATGTCACTTCGCATAAGCCACTTCGCTAATCCCACTTCGCATATCCAATTCTAATATGCCACCTCACATATGCTGCCTCGCCAAACTCTCCTCGCGAACTCCTCTTCGCACATGCCGCCTCACATATACCACCTCGGCAATGCCTCTTTGCCAACTCGCTTTGCCTATCTCCCTCTTTACATATTCCACCTCTGCAATGCCTCTTCGCATAATGCCACCTCGTCTATTCCTCTTTGCCAAATTCCTCTTCGCCTAACTCCACTTCGCATATTCCACCTCGGCAATGCCTCTTCGCATAATGCCACCTCGCCTATTCCTCTTTACCTAACTCTACTTCGCATATGCCACCTTGTATATGCCTCTTCACCAATTGCCACCTCGGCAATCTCTCTTCACCACTTCGCTTGCTCGCATTTGCCGGCTTGCAAATACCAATCTCTGCCGAGCTGAAACCCTTCCTCGACAACTTATATTTAATCAGGTCACAAATGAGCTACAAACATCCAAACTCCCTGATTATTTTTGTCACTTAAAATAGACATTCAGGGGTTCAACATATCCAAAATTCAAATCACAAATATAACTACACATACAATGGTGACTCTCTAAAGTCCACCCAGACTTACTATCCAAAATCCATCCGAACAGGCCTGAGAAATTCCACTCTCCACTGAGTTATACTTATCTAAATCTCCTAAAATTTTACAGCCAAAAACACAATACATAAAGGAACATTTCTTATGTTTACACTTTTGGCTCAAACAGCCTCAATCATTCCCAAAAAATTCAAACATTCATAGATCTCCCACTGAGAATAATAAACCATATAGGTCCTGCTCAAGGAGGCATAACTCCTCTCACACACAGAATTTCATAGAACCATTTTACAGAATTAAAGATAATATATAAATACGTAACTTTTATGTTTTACACTTTATTAAATTATTCCTTTAAGATTATGCAATCAGCCTCACAAAAATCCTGCAACCAAAAATTTCTGGATTCCTCAAACATTTATATCTTCAATTAATTTGAATTCAACAAACAGAAAATTCATAAAATGACAAAAATTGCAGATATTACATTCTTACCCCATTAAATAAATTCATCTTGAATTTATAATAACCTACCTTAAGCCTGAAATAAATGGGGATACTTGTCTTGCATACTTTGCTCACTTTCCCAAGTGTACTCTTCCATAGTTTGATTTCTCCATAGAACCTTAACCATTGGTATCTCCTTATTCCTTAGCTTCTTAACCATGCGGTCCACAATTGCAATTGGAGTTTCTTCATATGTCAAATCTGGTTGGAGGTCCACTTCTGGCACTTGTAGCATATGAGAAGTGTCAGCTACATACTTATGAAGCATCGATACATGAAATACCGAATGCACCTTTTCCATACTAGGTGGCAAAGCCAACTTGTATGAAACCTCACTAACCTTGCTCAGAATCTCAAAGGGTCCAATAAATCGTGGAGATAGTTTGCCTCTCTTGCCAAATCGTAGAACTCCTTTCATTAGAGAGATCTTTAGAAATACAAGATCTCCAATGAAAAACTGAAGATCTTTCCTCTTTGGGTCAGCATAGCTATTTTGGCGACTGAAAGCTGTCTTCAATCTTTCTAGGATTATTGGAACCTTTTCTAACGTATATCTTATCAATTTCGGTCCTTCGATATACTTTTCTCCAACTTCATCCCAACACAATGGGGATTCGCATTTCCTGCCATACAGAGCTTCATAAGGGGACATCTGAATCATGGAATGGTAGCTGTTGTTGTAGGCAAACTCTATTAATGGCAAGTAAGCATCCCAATTTCCTCCAAAGTCTAGAATGCACATCCTTAGCATGTCTTCTAGAGTTTGGATAGTCCTCTCTGATTGCCCATCTATTTGCGGATGGAAAGCTGTGCTGAAATCGAGCTGTGTACCCAGACATTCTTGTAGTTTCTGCCAAAACCTTGAGATGAACTGAGTACCTCTATTTGAGATAATCGAAACTGGAACCCCATGAAGTTTGACAATCTCATCAACATAAATCTGGGCATACTGAGAAGCTGCATAAGTCGTCTTGACTTGCAAGAAATAAGCTGACTTGGTTAATCTATCCACAATGACCCATATCAAGTCATAGCCCCTTAAAGTCATTGGTAATCCAACCACAAAATCCATAGTCACTCTTTCCCATTTCCATTCCGGCAATGGCAACTCTTGGAGTAGTCCCGATGCTTTCTGATGCTCGAACTTGACTTACTGACAAGTTAGACATTTGGATACATATTCTGCAACATCTTTTTTCATTCCACTCCACCAATATGAATTCTTAATGTCATGGTACATCTTTGTTGCACTTGGATGCACATTATACTTGGCATGATGTGCTTCCTTAAGAATCATATCTCTCAAACCATCAATTGCTGGAACACATAACCTGCTACCATATCTCAACATGCCATTAGTCATCACAAATACTGGAGCTTTTTTTGACCCCACATCATTCTTTATCTTCACCAATTCAGGGTCTTTATCTTAAGCTTCTCTAATTTGATCAATGAGAAAAGGCTTGACTTGGAAGTTTGCCAAAAGCACTCTGGAATCCGACAATTCCAAATTGATTCCCATATCATGCAATCTCTGCATTTCCCTCACTAAAGGTCTTCTACTCACTTGAATATATAGGCTAAGCTTCCCAAAGACTTCCTGCTCAGTACATCGGCTACAACATTAGCTTTCACTGGATGATACAAGATTTCACAGTCATAATCCTTAAGCAATTCAAACCACCTTCTCTGCCTAAGGTTAAGATCTTTCTGTTGAAATATATATTTCAAACTCTTATGATCTGTAAAGATTTCACATTTCTCACCATAAATATAATGTCTCCATATCTTCAGAGCAAATACTATTGCAACCATCTCAAGATCATGAGTTGGATAATTCATCTCATACTTCCTCAACTTCCTAGAAGCATAGGCTATCACCCTTCCATGCTGCATAAGCACACAACCCAGCCCTACTCTCGATGCATCACAATACACCGCATATCCTCCTTTACCCGATGGCAAAGCTAAGACAGGTGCCATGGTGAGACAAGTCTTTAACTTCTGGAAGCTCTCTTCACATGCATCCGACCATAGAAATTTAACTTGCTTCTGGGTAAGTTTGCTCAAAGGAGTTGCAATCTTGGAGAAGTCTTGAACAAACCTCTTGTAGTAGCCTTCCAAACCCAAGAAACTTTGAACTTCTGAAACATTCATGGGTCTAGGCCAGCTAAGAATTGCATCAACCTTTCTAGGATCACCTTCAATCCCTTCTTTGCTCACTATGTGCCCTAGAAAGCCCACACTCTCAAGCCAGAATTCACACTTCGAAAATTTGTCAAACAGCTAATGCTCTCTCAAAGTCTGCAATATAATTCTAAAGTGTTCCTCATGCTCTTCTTTACTCTTAGAATACACAAGAATGTCATCAATAAACACAATGACAAACTTGTCTAAGAATGTCCTGAACACCCTATTCATCAAGTCCATGAATGCAGCTGGTGCGTTAGTCAATCCAAATGGCAACACTAAGAACTCATAGTGTCCATATCTGGTCCAGAAAGCCATCTTCGATACATCCTCATTCTGAATTCTCAAATGATGGTACCCCAACCTCAAGTCTATCTTAGAGAAATGACTTGCACCTTGCAACTGATCAAATAAATCATCTATTTTTGGCAAAGGATATTTATTCTTGATAGTTACCTTGTTGAGCAGCCTGTAGTCGATACACAATCTCATAGAACCATCCTTCTTCTTCATAAAGAGTACAGGTGCTCCCCATGGTGAACTACTGGGTCTGATAAATCCATTATCAAGCAAATCTTGTAGCTGGATCTTCAATTCTTTCAATTAAACTGGTGCCATATGGTATGGAGGAATATAAATCAAACTCGTGCCAGGTAGCAACTCTATACCGAACTCTATCTATTTATCTGATGGCAAACCAGGTAATTCTTTAGGAAATACGTCTGAAAACTCATTGACTATTGGAATCTGCTCCATGCCTCTCACTTCCTTACAAGTATCCTGGACATAAGCCAAATACCCTTGGCAACCCTTCCTTAATAACCTTATTGCCCCAATGGAAGATATTATATTGTATGGTACTTTGCTTCGCTCCCCTTGAAACTCAAATTCCTCACCCGAATGTGGCTTAAAGACTAGCTTCTTTCCATAACAATCTATAATGGCATAGTGCTTGGACAACCAGTTCATGCCCAAAATCACATCAAACTCCAACACAGGCAATTCAATCAAATCCACATTTAAGCTCTTGCCACCTATGCTAACCACACATGATGGATAGGAGTTCTGGACTTCAATCTCTTCCTCTAAAGGAGTAGAAACAACAACACACTGTCAAGCAATACACAAGGCACATGTAACTTCTTAGCAAAACATGATGACATAAAGGAATGTGTAGCTCCCGAATCAAATAATACTCTAGCATTCAAGGCTTGGATCGAAAGAATACCTGTCACCACTGTGTTAGATGCTTGGGCTTCATGCTGTGCTAGAGCAAAAACTCTCCCTCTGCCTCTACCCATGGGAGTTGATCCTGAAGCCTGAGCCTCATGCTGTCCTGATCCTCTGCCAGCCTCAACAGTGCTGCCCAAAATACCTCTGTCTCCTCCTGGCTGCTGACTAATGCTCCTCTCTCTACTCATCTTAACTGTAGCCTGAGAAGCCTGAGGTCTACCTCCAAAGGGTGGTTATGGACAATTCTTGAGGAAATGACCTTGTTTTCCGCATATGAAACATGCTCCTGATGCATAATGACAAAGACCACTATGAAATTTGTTGCATGAAGGACACAAAGGTTTAGGAGTCCTGGTCGATGCAAAGCTAGTTGATCTATGACTCATCTGAGAAGTAGGTCCAGGAGTAGTCCGACTCCGCTGTAGTCTTCCTGAAGGTCCTCTATACCCACTCCTAGGAGCTGACTGATGGGCTACTACCATAGTCTTCATCCCACTATCTAGTTTGGAAGAACTATCAGCCTTAAACTTCTTCTTTTCAACCTTTTCTGATCTAGCTTCCATCTCTCTATTCTCAATTATCCTAGCCTTGTCCACCAGCTTAGAATAGGAATCAAATTCAAGTGACGCTAGGAGCTTAAACAGTAGAGCCACTAATCCTCTACGGAACCATTGAATACGTGCTACTTCTGTAGGCACCAATGCAGGAGCAAATTTATTCAACTGACTGAACTTTTTGGCGTACTCTGAAATACTCATGCCAGGGGTCTGAACCAATCTCTCAAACTCTAGGGACTTAGCTTCCCTCACTCTTTCTGGAAGAAATTCATTTAGCACTAATTCCTTGAATCTCTCCCAAGATAGCTCTTCATTTTCCCGAAGCATGCTAGAAATACTTCTTTTAAACCACTCCTTGGCCTCAGCCTTCATCAAATATCCCATAAATTCTATGGCTCTTCTGTTAGGAATCCGCAAAATCTGTACCTTTTCTTCAATTTCCTCTAGGAAATCTGTAGGATCCACTTCCCCTTTATATTCTAAGGGCTTAAGCTTTAGAAACCTTTCAAATGATACTTCTTCCCCTTGACGCACTACAGGTGGTGGAACTATCTGAGGAATAGGAATTTCTGCAACCTGAACTGGAGGTACCTGTTGCTACCTTTGCTGAGTAATGAACTCAGCTATCATTGCATAATTCCTCTGCAGTTGGTCCAATTGCTGAGCCATATAAGCCACATCCACTGGTGGCACAGGAGGAACCTTATCTCCTCCATTTCCACCTACAGAACCCTCTTCAGAAGGTAATTCTCGCCTAGGACTACCTTGACCTCATCCTCAACCATGACGTGGAGGCATCTCGATACTGATAAGAAGAATAAACATTATCAGACTCACTACGCATACTTAACGCAGATATATATATCAAAGGAAGACATAATTGAACGAGACACAAATCCTATGCTCCGTAGTTATCTTAATCAACACCTATACAAGTGTTCATGCATCTCTTTCTATCTTCTATATTAAGGATTATAAACCTATAGCTCTGATACCACCTCTGTCACACCTCGACTCCAGTGGTGCGACGGTCCTAGGGCAAGGGTAGGCTTAAGGCCACCATAAACTCGTAGAACTCTCATATCTTGGATCTCATACACATTTATATCAAATATAGTTATCATTCAATATTCATTTCTATGATCCATATAAGCATAATTCATATCTTTCTTTTTATCATTTCATAATTTCCTCTTGTTCCTTACTGATCAAAAGATGTAACACACATCATTAAGGAACAAGAGTAACCCAACAGGTAACAATTTATACATCAATATATTATCATCCCTAATTTCCAACTACGAAGCTCTAGAGTATACTCCAAATATATATTGTGCCATAATACCATACAATGAATATACATAAATATATCAAAATGATTACAATAGAGGCTTCTTGGAAGCATAAGTCAAGAAGCTTGATCTTCTCTACTAGCTCCTTCACGAGCCACACTATCATTTGAAATCCACAGAAGAGGAGTGAGCCTTCAACTCAGTAAGTTATGAACATGCAATATGAAAGAAATATATATACATATATATTAATCCAAAGGAAATATCAATTCCAAGAACATGGGTAAGAATCATCATATGGTTAGGCTTGCAAGAACAAAAGTGCTCACAATCGAATAGCACTATCAAGTAACATGGTAGAACTACAGAGTGCATCAGTAGCCATGCTACCTATCACAACAAAGCACATCGGTAGTCCTTGCTACCTTATCTCAAACGCATGCTTGGCCAGGCAAACGCCTAGGGCTCATGGTCCCCTCTAGGTGGAACACTGATAAAAATCCTATCAGCTAGGTTCACAAAGTGCATGATGGACCAATGAATTTACTCTCATTGGGAAGAGTGTTCTATCCATAGGCTCATATGGTTTCAATCTTACAAGACTATCAACATATATCATAAATTTCAGTCAAGTTTAATAAGTAAGAATCACATGAACTTGGTCCAAGAAGGTTGACCAAGTCATTTATATTATATATATGCATGGTAATCACATGAAACAAATGGTAAATTTTGGTTTTAGGATATCATAGAATTGTCATTTAATAATCTGATAATACTATATCAAGTATATAAGAATCATATGGGTGAACATTAAGAATGCTTGGACATATTATTTCAAAGAAGCATAAGCAAATGCAATGTTCATACTTACCTCTACACAAATTTACTCTTGAGTCTCCTTTTAACAATTTGCCCACAATAATCTCCTCAATTTTCTTGATTTTCTCCTCCTAAGAAATTTTCCCAAATATTCAAAATTAGAGTTGTCCTAAATCAATAATACTCAATATAATTTTTTCACATTTAACCATCTTAGAGTTTCTATTTTTTTTATTCTTAACATCAATTTAATTCATCTATTAAATAAAAATCTGCAATTTATTTCGAATTTACTGTTCACTTTACTATTCATGACAGTCCATCAATTCTGATTTCTCCAACATTAATTACTATTAATAGCTTCGCAATGCTTGTAATAAATTCTATACACCAATAATTAACTATTCTTACTACCAGACTTTATTAATCTAAAAGAAAATGGCATTTGAAGAAAATTTACCTTATTTCTCCAAAACTGAATTTCCTGAGATAATCTACTTGAAACTGATGATTATTGCCTTAAAATATGATGATCTAGAGATTTAATGCATTAATTTTGAGTATTAATGCCTTAGAAAATAAATAAAACTATTCTGAGATGAACTGAAGAAGAACAAAGAGAAGAAGAAAGAAAATCATACAGAAAATCGCTACTAGGCACTGGTTAAATAGGCCACTGCCCCAACATCTCGCTCGCCAACCCGCCTCGGCGATGCTACCTTGCATAAGCCAGCTCGCAATTCCCACTTCGCCAATCTGCTCCGGCAATGCCACTTCGCTAATCCCACTTCGCATATCCAATTCGCATATGCCACCTCGCATATGCTGCCTCGCCAAACTCTCCTCGCGAACTCCTCTTCGCACATGCCGCCTCGCATATGCCACCTCGGCAATGCCTCTTTGCCAACTCGCTTCGCCTATCTCCCTCTTCACATATTCCACCTCGGTAATGCCTCTTCGCATAATGTCACCTCGCCTATTCCTCTTCGCCAAATTCCTCTTCGCCTAACTCCACTTCGCATATTCCACCTCGGCAATGCCTCTTCGTATAATGCCACCTCGCCTATTTCTCTTCGCCTAACTCCACTTCGCATATGCCACCTCGCATATGCCTCTTAGTCAATTGCCACCTCAGTAATCTCTCTTCGCCACTTCGCTTGCTCCCAAATGCCACCTTGCATTTTGCCTGCTCGCAAATACCAATCTCTGCCGAGCTGAAACCCTTCCTAAACAACTTATATTTAATCAGCTCGCAAATGAGCTACAAATATCCGAACTCCATGATTCTTTTTGTTACTTAAAATAGACATTCAGGGGTTCAACATATCCAAAATTCAAATCACAAAGATAACTACACAGACCATGGTGACTCTCTAAATTCCACCCAGACTTACTGCCCAAAATTTATCCAAACAGTCTTGAGAAATTCCACTCTCCACTGAGTTATACTTATCCAAATCTCCTGAAATTTTACAGTCAACAATACAATACATAAAGTAACATTTCTCATGTTTACACTTTTGGCTCAAATAGCCTCAATAATTCCCAAAAAATTCAAACATTCACATATCTTCTACTGAGAATAATAAACCATACAGGTCCTGCTCAAGGAGGTATAACTCCTCACACACATAGAATTTTATAAAACCATTTTACAAAATTAAATATAAGATATAAAACCACAACTTTTATGTTTTACACTTTACCAAATTATTCCTTTAAGATCATGCAATCAGCCTCATAAAAATTCTGCAACCAGAAATTTCTGGATTCCTTAAACATTTATATCTTCAATTAATTTAAATTCAACAAACACAAAATTCATAAAATGACAAAAATTGCAGATATTACACTTTCAAAGACATTTGGTGTTTAAATTAATTAACATTGACATGTAAAAATTGATATATTGATATCTATTCATTGTAATTATTGTTACTTGACTACCATTGTTATCCTTTGTTATCATATATTTATATCTCCTGTTTAATGATGTATACATGCTCACTGAGTATTTTATACTCACCAAATAGTGGTTTATAATTTTTACAGGGATGATATAGAGAAAGATGATTCCAAGTCAATTTCTTCTCCGACTTGGAATGTCAAATTCATTTAAGTAGAATTTTATTCTCTAAAAGTCATAAATATCAATTCATAGAGCTCCACGGTACTAAGTGTAATTAGGTGATTAAGTATTATAATGATGTATAAACATTGAAATATCTAACGTTTCAGTGACATTCAAAATGTAATGTGTAATGCTTAATGATTGATAATGGTAATGATAGTGAAGTGATAAAGATAGTGATACTGATATATGTTAAAATGAAATTCACATGTTTTGAAAAAGATTTTACAAGTGCCATGTATGTCTATTAAACTGCGAAGTTGAGGGTATAAGGATGGAAAATTATTGGGAGTGTAAAAATAATTTTTAGTGCAGGCTATGTAATTTTTGAGAGACCTAGTTTTGGGTTAGGATTAAGGTTAAAATTACAAAGGAAACTCTGGCAAAAATTCTATGAAATTTATAAGTAATAAATGGTATTTAAGCATTGATGAATGAATTAATATTGATTGAATAATTAATAAATGGATTATTCATGGGTTCTACGGG
The DNA here is from genome assembly GCA_948193065.1 of Aleurites moluccanus. NCBI lineage: Eukaryota > Viridiplantae > Streptophyta > Magnoliopsida > Malpighiales > Euphorbiaceae > Aleurites > Aleurites moluccanus. The sequence continues at coordinate 24,079 of CANXYC010388039.1, forward strand.
TTACCGGTGACCTTAGATCTACCCATGCCCTAGGACCGTCACGACCAAAAGTGTGTCGTGACATAGGCGGTATCAGAGCTAATGGTTTAGAATATATGTCATAGGTATCAATGAGTTAATAAGTATACTATGGAGCATAAGATTTTGTCTCGTCATTTGAAGTTATTTGTTAATATAGCTACCAGCGTTATCCATTATGATTTTCATCTTCTAGTTATATATACATGTGTGTATAAATTTACTGTGTAGGTTAGAAAGAAGTGCTTAATGAAAATTGCTAAAAGTGATAGTAAATTGAAAGTGAATGAGAATTGAAAGTGAAGATTGAAGCAGTATATGATCAATTGATATTGACTATGTTAGAATCAACTTTAAATATGTGTTATAAGTAATAGCGTAATAAGAATAATGTTATTGTAAATTATTGGATGATAGAAGGTGTGCACTGATGATAAGCAAGTATGATAGATGATTCCAAATAATAGTGAATATGAAACTATTGAGGTATAGAAAAGTGAAAAAGTTAAGGATATGATTGTAATGAAAGAATAGATACATGTTATAGCAATTAAGTAAAATGAGAAGTAAATGATATACTAATAATTCCTATAATGGTATACATAACTGATTATTGAGATTCAGACATAAGTAAATAAATTTTAAGCTATTGTTTATTGAAATGTAGGGAATATGATCATGGGAAACGAGTTAATGGTCGAAATGATAAAGTACAAAAATAAAAGATCAATGCAATGATATTGATAAGGTGATTGAAATTATTAAGGTATAGTATATTAAAAATTTAAGTACTATATTATCAAATGTTTATGGATTATAGATCGTATATTGATAAGAAATGATATGAGAATTGTGAAATAGCACAAATAATAAGAAGATTATAGAATTTGACACGTTAGTCTAAGTAAGATGATAAGTGATATAGAGAAAATATTTACAAAGATGATGGGAGACTGTTTGATGTACATATATCGATGTTTACAATATTGAATGAGAAAATTCGAGGACAAATTTTATTGAAGGGGGGTAGAATGTAATACCCTAAGAGATCTTATCTTGAATGCATGATCTAGTTTTCAGTTTGTGGTTTGAAATCATTGAAATGATTGGAAATAATTTTAGAGACACAGTTGAAATGCAAATGAAATACTTTTCCGGAAATCGTTGGTGCCGAAAATACTACCGGGGAAATAACAGTCCGACAAATTTAAGAATTTCTGACCCAAACCTAGGAGGATTAAATAAGTTAATTTTATGTAAGATTATGATGAAAATAAAGAGTTGAAAAATATTTTGGAATACTGAAAATAAGAATAATGGCAAAATTATAAATAAAAGCAACTTTGAGGGTAATTTTGAAAATACACTGTTTGGGATGCAGAAATGATCCATAACTATTTTTAAATGATAGAACAACTTAAAATAAGGTATTTCACTCCCTAAACTTGAGGTTGAATCTAAACAGAATAGACAAAATAAATTACAGAAAGTTTTGGGGTCAAAAATATAAATAAGAAAAATTTTAGGCCAAAGTGTAATTAAATAAAGTTGTGGGACCCACCCATTCTAGAATTAAGCTAAGGTGGCCGGCCATGGTGGGAGGAAATAACATTTTTTGATAGGAAATAATTATTTGATTTATTAATTAACTGAAAATGTGATAAATCACCAAAAATCTAGAAATTTCTACTTATATATACATTTCTTTTAAGTTAGCTTTTGGTGTAAGGAAAAAGAGGATAAGAATAGCTATTGACAAAGGTGTTGGCCGAACCAAATGGAAAGAAAACAACCAAAAATTTTCTGTTAACCTTTCCATAGAAATCAACCAAAAATAGATAGGAATTTAAAGAAGGAAGAAGCTTTAAGAAGAAAGTATGATAGAAAAATTATGTTTAAGATTTTGGTGGAGCAAAAGGAAGTGGGATTCAAGTATTTTGATTTGAGGTATTATTCTTAAACTCATTCTTTTAATTGAATTTGTGTAAGTTATGGTTTAATGAAGTAGTAAATTAATTGATTTATGTTAAAAATGCAAAGAATGAGCTAGGGTTTATATAGTTTCTGAATTCTGTTTTAAGGCAGTAAATTATAGTTAATATTCCAAAATTTTAATGGCTGAATTTAAGGATGGTTAAAACATAAAAGTTGTACATAAATATGTTAATTATAGTTATGTAAAAGGAATTTATAAAATTCAAAGTGAGGAAAGAGTTATTGAGTAAAAACTGTGACTGACATGAAATTAGGTTTTTTGAAAAATACTACTGTGTTTTTATTGTACATAATGATAGAGACAGAATTAGAAGAAGTGTTTATATAAAAAGTGTTCATTTATGTCTTATTTATAATTCTGTAAAAGTGTTTTTCAATTTAATTTGTTTTTTATGAGATATTAGGTCATAAGCGTAGACTAACGGAATGACTGTTTAACAGAATATAGGTTGCAAAGTTCTATTAATATGAGGACCTTAAATTCTGAATTAGGGAAAGTATTAAACATGAAAGATGTTAATTTATATGTTATATAAATAAATGTAAAATGTTTTTGTAATTGGATGAGCACGGAATTAATTATAGACATGGAAACAGGGTCTATTTGGATAAAGATTTCAGGGCAGTAGTTTAACTTTGGAAATTCACTAATAATTGTAAAATAATCCAAAAATTCTAAAATTTAGATAAGTTATAATTTTATATGTATGTTTTCAATAGTAAAAATAATCATAGTAATTGGTGAAGTATTTATTGAGTTATTAGCAAAAGAACATTATCTGCCAGAATAAGATTTCTAGGCAGAATGCAGGCAGCATGACTGGTTATAAATTTTAAGTTTAAATTAACACCATAAATTGAGTAGTAATGGGAATAAAGTGAATTTTGGATATATTAGAACTTTATATGTTAAGTTTAATTATGAATAAGAATTGAATCAATTGGATAAGTGAAGAGAGAGATACGAGTAATGAAACACAGGCTGCCAGTAAAGAATTTCACACAGAAAAACCTTAGTAATTTGGAAATTCTTGAGGAATTTTATTTAATATAAATATAAGTAATGTAATTTTATGTTAACTAATATCTAAATGGAAATTAATTGGATATGTAGAGTTGAGAATGAATAAGAGACGTGATGAGTACCATAAAAGATAAGGCAAAGAATCAAGAATAAAGGGAAAGGGAAATGTTCAAGTCAAAAGCTAAGGTGAGTAATGTATACATCATTATGCACACCCATGTTTTGATTTGTTGACCCAATAAGCATGTTTCCTTCTTGATTAAATGTCACTTTGTTATTGTTGATCATTCTTTGATCTTCCAAAAGATTGAAATTTATCCATATCCATTGATTGTTATTGATATTGAAATGCCTATTATGTTTGATTGACTATGCACCCGAATTGCTCCTAAAAGTATGCACACTAAATGTTAGCCACATTCCATGATTTTTATTGTTAATTTATACCTTTGTGTTAAGGAAAAAAATTGATGCATAATTAATGAAATGTATTGATATTGATTTACAAGTAAGCCCATATATATATCGATCGAAAGCTATTGTAACGTAATGTTCCTAATGAATACTTGATATTGTTATTGATTCCATTGGCCTATTTTCATATGCATTTGATAGAGTTGCCTCTCCTACGAGGTAGTGGATACATACCGTCAGCAATGTGTACATTGATTATATGTGATACCCTAGTGTCACGATCCACTTTTGGATCGCGACGGTCCTAGGGCACAGGTAGATTTAAGGTCGTCAGAAATGTGTAGAATCCTGAACAATCCATTTGTTAATCATTCAATCAATTTTAATTCATTAATCAATGCTTAAATTCTATTTATTACTTATAAATATTACAGAAAATTTGTCAGAGTTTCCTTTGTAATTTTAATGTTATTCCAGACCCAAAACCGAGTCTCTCAAAAATTTTACAGCCTGCACTAAAATTATTTTTACCATCCTTATATCCTTAACTTCACAGTTTCACTAACATACATAGCACTTCTAAATCTCTTTTAAAACATGTGAATTTCGTTTTATCATATTTTAGTATCATTGTCTCTATCACTTCACTATCATTGTTATTATCAGTCATTAACATTATACATTACATCTTGAATGCCACTGAATTGTCAATTATTTCAATGTTCATACATCATTATAGTACTTAATCATCTAATTATACACAGTACTATGGAGCTCTAAAAGTTGACACTCACGATCTTTAGAGAATAAAATTCTACCTTGATGTACTCTACATTCCAAGTCGAAAAAGAAACTGACTTGGAATTAGCCTTCTCTATCTCTTTCCTGTAAAAAAAATTATAAACCACAATAGGGTGAGTATAAAAATACTCAGTGAGCATGTATACATCATTAAATATGAGATATAAACATATAAGCAAAAATGGTCAATGGTAGTCAAGTGTCAATCAATACTATGAAGAATATCAATATATTCAATTTACATGTCAAGGTTAATTAATTTGCACACCAAATATCTTTGGGAGTTTGGAATAGGTAACAATCAAATTGATGAAATATTGGCCATCAATGTTAAGCATGTCACGACCCGTTTCCAGATCGCAACGGTCTTAGGGCACGGGAGATGCCAATGGCGACCGGCACCCGTAGAACCTAGTATCACATGCACAATCTATAAACCACAATATATTATCCATTTGAGTTAGTTACCATCCATTCTATTATTAAGTCATTCATTCTGTAATTTACTGCAAATGGCTGTAACAATCCATATATCATATCATATAATCATCATATAACTCATATATCATCAAGTATCATATATACATGTTCATTTCTTAGCTAACCCATACATACCCCATGGAGCAGCTAGAGTATGAACATCAAAATACAGAAATACAGAAAATATACATCAAATGACTATAGCAGAAATTCTCAAATAACAGACGATGGGATTCTGCAACCTACTCCTCTCCTGAAATAGTTAAACAATGAAAAGGTGAGTATATAAGATACTCAGTGAATCTATATGCATCATACAACAAATGAGATAGAACAATGATATATATATATATATATA
>CANXYC010388091.1:0-10118 GCA_948193065.1 Aleurites moluccanus
TATATATATATATATATATATATATATATATATATCTTTTTATTTCAGTTCAATGTATATCTTAAATTTTCTAATTTTTGTTCTGAATTTGTTCTGTTTGGCTATTTTTCTACTCCTTTTATTTATATTAGATCTCTGATACTTTGAACTTTTTTGTTTGTGGGTTCTAGTGTTTGTTTGGTTTTTGATATGGGTTTTGAGATTAGACCAATAATTTCTCTATTTTATATTTAGATCCAAGGCAATTGATATCATCTGGTGGTGTTGAATCGAAAAAGACGGGTCATTATGAATAAAAAGAAGAGAGACCATTCAAACTAATAATTAAATTGGTTTGAACATTATAATAAAATTATCAAATTTATTTTGTAATTATAATAATAAAAAAATTATATATATAAATATATTAGAATTTAATTTATAATTTAGTGATTATGAATTAAATTGATATGATATTTTTTTGATGTGTTAATATTTAATTAAATTATTTATCAGTTATGTCACTAAATTCGATCGAAATTTTATTTAAAATCTGTAATATAAATTTTTAATTTATTTAATAATTTTAATAATAAAAAAATTATGTTTGTGATTATATTAAAATTTAATCTATAATTTAATAATTAGAATACAAATTACCCTCTCTCTCTCTATATATTATTATTAATATTAATATTATCAATCGTACATTAATATTTTTCACTGAATTCAGTCATAAGATTTAAAGCATGACATGCCACTATAAATAAAGGAATTAAAATTCTTTCATGATTTTCCATCTACGGAAATTCACATTGCATGTGTTGTTAATTTGTTTCAAAATTTAATGACTAAGAAAAAATTCTTCTTATCAAAATTTTATTCTTTTCCCTTGTATTCCCAAGAGAACTATAGACAGAATTTTGATAAAAAATTTATAAAAAATTTTCCTTCGTATCAACTAGGTGCTCATAATTCTTGTCGAATTTTGTAGGCTTAACGTGAAATACATATGAAATTCAATCATATAGAAGAAAACATTTTGTGAAATGTTTGTTTTTGCGTTACAAGCACATGTCATATTCTGAATTTCTGAATTTCAAAATTTTCTTTCCAAATAAATTTTCCATAAGAAAATTGACCGTTTAGTAGAGTGGAGCGAGCTGTGCAATTTCTAATTAGAAATGTCCCATCAATGGATTGAGGGGGACTGATGTGTATTTTTACACAGCAGTCTCATGTGCCTAATTTTAAGAATCTAAAATTTTTTATAAAAAATTATAAAAATTGTAATTTGATAGTATTTCATATAATGAATCTAATGATATATTTTTTATGCTAAATAAAAATCAAATTGACAGCTAAAAATACATTATAAATACATTAAATCTAAACCGTTAAATAAAATACATAAAATTTATAATGTATTTTTTTCTATCCATTTGATTTTTGTTTAGCATAAAAAATATATCATTGGATTCATTATATGAAACACTATCTAATTATAATTTTTATAAATTTTGACAAAAATTTCTAGGTACCTAAAATTAGATACATAAGAGGCTGCTGTGTAAAAATATACAACAACCCCCTCAACCCCGCCTAATTTTAATGAGCATTAAATATTGGAAGTCATAAGAGTCATTATCAGCTTTCGAAATTCTCTTTAATGAGCATCTTAAAGTCCATATATTTGTGAAGATGGTTTTAAATTAGCTAGTGCTCGTATGGATTGGCATCAATCCTTGGCTGCTAATGAGCGCATTTTCCCATATAAGTGGTGGAGATGAGTTTGCGAACCTTGCTTTTATTGAAAAAAGAAATTCAATCTCTAATCATGATAGGATTATGGTATATATATAATTTGGTATGAAGTGTATGAATTATAAAATTTGGGCAAAAAATATCCGGAGACTCTATTTTTATTTTTTGGCTATTGAGTGTCTATAATTTACTTTTTGTTGATAATTTCTTCAAACTTTTATTTTTTTATCACCTCAAATCCTTTTTTAATTAGATTAACGAAAGCATATTGCACACACGTTAAAAGCTTGTGAAGAATTATAAAGATACTGACTGAATTTATAATGGCTGACTAAGAAAAAAAAAAAATAGAAAAAAAAAAAAAAAAAAGAAGTAAAACTCTCTCACTTCCCTGTTATTTTGAGAACCCTAACCCAATCAAAACCCCAACAACAATCAATTATCTCTTTCTCTTTCCTTAATTAATACATCTTAGTTCAAATCACCATTTGTCTCCATCCTTTAGCCAAGAGAATCTGACCTTCTACTTAAAGAATGTCTCTTCTATATTCAGGCCTTGATTCAACTCATCCAATTTGATAATATCCTCTTCTGCGAGCCTTTCATTAAATTGAAAAAAAAAGATAGCTGGGATTGAATAATGTTTATTTTTTCTTTGGTATTTTTTCTTCTTTTATTGACCTTACCAAAAACTTAAATTCAAGGCTTTTAGCGTAGTTTTGACAAATAAATCAAAGCTTTTGGGCTACATGTAACATGGGATTCCCCTGAACTTTGACAGTGAAGAACTTTATTGAGCGGTGCCGGTGACTTTCAGGGATTCTACTTTTCTGCATGTTATACATGTACTTGCTTCTTTTCCATACCCATTCCTTTTTTTACTCCTCTGTTAAAGAGATTACTGGAATCGGAGCTAAGGTCTTGGGAATTGTTGTGTTTCATTTCCTTCTCTTTTGTTTTTCGCTACTTTTCTTTTTGATACTTTTTTTCTTTTTTCTCTCTTTCCCTCGGTCTCTTCTCAATCTCTCTGTCGCTGTACCAATTCTTCTTTAGATGGTCTGTCAGCTCAATGGCAATAGAACTCCGAGTTTCAAGGTGTTATTAACAGTATGATGAAATGGATTGATTCCTTAATTAATCCACGCAAGGAAGACGCGAAAGAGGTTAGGGGTGGTGGGGTTGAGGGAAAGTGGGAAGGGAAATGAAAGTGTGTATATGCCTGTGTATTGTATTTAAGGATTTAGATGCATTGTTTTAGTGAGAATTATTACATATGCTTTATCGATGGTGGATGGCCGGATTTTAGTTAATAGAGGCGATGAAGGGGTGGGTTCTCCACCACCGCTCTCTCTTCTTTCTGCTCATTCTCTTCATCTATTTGACACTGAGTTTTATTTTTTTTTATTTTTATTAATAAACGGTGTCGTTTAATGTTGAAACAATATATTACTTTTTATTTTTTTCATTATATAGTCAATAATAAAAATTTTGGACCTAAGTGAAAACGATTTTTGAAATCCAGGAACCAAAATGTAATTAAATGTTGGACCAAAATGTAATTAAATGTTAGCTTATTTTCTGAAAAAGACTTTTATGTTTTAAAAATTAAATTCAGGGATAGTATCGTTACAAATTAAAGTTAAAAGACCATAAAGAGTATTAATCTTAGTTAAGGGACTTTGAATGTTATTAACCCTATATGATCCTATCCTTATTTAACCTTTAGTATATAAATAATTATTTAGTGTAAAACGTACTCATTAAACTTTATTATAATGTTTTTTTGCTAAATTAAAATTACAACATATATAAAAATGGATTGGTTAATTTAGAGTTCCTTCTACATTATATAATGATACTAAAATATTCGAATTTGAAAATATTTTTGTCTTATAACTTATTATCCTATTAAGGGTTCTCGAATTAGGATATAATTGTAATATAATTTTATCTATATATGCTATATGTATTATAATTAAGTTTAAGGTGCATAAATTAAAAAGTATTATAAAATTGCTTATTTGACTAAATTAAAATTAATGTATGCATGGATATTATTAAATCATCCAATATCACATGTAATTAATTAATTATATATTTTTTAAATAATAATAAATAATTATATTATATTTTTGTGAGATCCATTTTGTATTTTTAAATAATAAAAAATTTAAAATTTAATAATGTATAATTAATATTTTTAATATTTAAAAGTTCTCTACACCAACATCCTTAACGAAGCTTGATGCTTCATTAATATATCGGCTTCCATCATTACTTGGTTCCATAATGTTGATGCTGAAACAGAGAACTAAGGGTTTTAGCTTCGCCGCTGGTGAATGAATATGTTATTGTTATTAGGGTTTAAGACCATGGGTAGCGGGAGAGGAACTGGGAAGGAAGAAAAAGAATGTAAGAACATATAATTAATATTTTAAAATATATTTGTTTAAAATTTTAAATTTTTTATTATTTAAAAATACAAAATAGGTTACACAAAAATATAATATAATTATTTATTATTATTTAAAAATATAATTAACGTCTGTTTACTTTAAATAACGGACAGATTCTTAATTGACCTTAAAATAAAATATGAGGGGATAATTGGACCGAGTTAATCTATGTGATCTGAGATGAACATTTGTTAAAAGTTCAGACTCCAAATTGGGTATTTCTTCATCTAAGACAAATGAAGTATAAAAAAAAAAGCTTGCAGTTTAATTTGATAAAAAATAAAAATATATATAATTCACTAATGCCATTGAGGATATTCAAAATCCGTGAAATTTATTCAAATTCATGGAATTAGAAATATGAAATGTGACATTAATGAAAATAATAAATTTCATTGTTTGGTATGAAAATAAAAATTATTGGATTTATTGTTTGCATTCTCATATATTCATATTTGGTTAAACAATCAAATTTCATGAATTTTTAAAATATATTACTAACTTGTCCCGTATTTTTTATACACCTCTTAATTAAATTTCTGATGATATAGAAAGATTAACAAGTTTAATTACTTTTGCTATTGGAGTTAATCAACTATATGATATTATTCCTTCATCTATTTTTAATATTTCATATTTCACTAAGGTTAAAGTTATTCATAATCAGCTCAATAAAAGTTTATCAAAAAATATGGGCATTACTCTATCAAATCTTAAATTGTTTTGGCATTGATGAAAATAACTTTTTTGGATTAATCCCAAATTCTTTATTCAATGTTTCTCAATTGGAAATAATTGAATTTAATTGGAGTAACTTTATCGGGCAAGTTTCATTGACTATAAGAAATTTGAAAAACCTATGAAAGATAAGATTTCATGAAAATAATTTAGAAAGTAATGCAAGTAATAATTTTGATTTTATAATTTTTTTAAAAATTATTCCAAGTTGAAAATAGTTAGAATATCAATCAATATGATAGAGGGTAATTTTGAAATATTAATAAATTAATAAATTTCCATAAATAATATGTAGATTTTGTCAAATCTCACTTTTAGGTAAGATTTGAAAACCTTTAAAAATAAATGATTTGCACTAATAATGAAATTCACAAATTCCACGAATTTTAACTATATTTTTTTAAACCAAACATTAAATTTTAACACAATTCATAAATTTTATGAAATATTACATCTAAATTCCCTCCATCCAAATAACACCTAATATAAGGCCTTGTTTGTTATGAAGGCATCTGGATGAGAAAATATAGAAAATTTATGAATTGCACAAATCCATTGTTTGGTATGAAAAATGTTGAAATAAAACTTTGGATTTATGAAATCTCTAGTATGCCAAATTCCACAAAAAATGAGGGTTAGGTGGGATTTAATAATATCTGTCATTTATATCTTGTGAGGATTTCATAATTTATTTTATTATTTCAATATTGCCCTCTACCCTAATTATAAAAATCATTTTAAACTTACGTCATTGGTTTAATCTAGTGACGTGAATACTTAAACAAAATTCACTACCAACGACATGTAACAAAATCAATGGCATGGAAACAAAACCAATGGCATGAAAACCTTCAACCCACATTGTTGGTTTAATCCAATGACATGGATACTTGAATTAAACCCACTACCAACAACAAGAAAACAAAATTAATGGTATGGAGACTTTCAACCCACGTCGTTGGGCTTATTAAACCAACGATATGGAAGGATGTATAACCTCATTGAAGAAATAAAGTAGGCAAGTTAATAATTTATCTTTAAAATTCATGAAATTTGAATTGTTTAATTGATGTAGCGAAAACTTTTTGATAATCTGTTAATTCTACATGAATACCATACTAATAGGTATCAAAATTCGTTGATTCAAATAATATCAAAAATTAGAATACTTTCACACAAAAATATTATTTTATTTCAATCAAAAACTATCTCAATCCTAACACTTACATAACTATATGTAGAGACTATGATTATATATAGAGAATAATCTTTAGAAAATTTTAATTGTCTAATATGATAATTTATTTCGAAAAAAAAATAAATCACAAGATTTACATAAATGAGTAAATAAAATATTATAAAGACAATGTCTTAAAGGACGCTCTAAAATATACTTCATATTAAAAGAAAATAAGAAAATAAAAATTATAAAAAATAAATAAAAAATCTTAAATTGTCAAAATAAAGAAAATTTTAATTGTCTAATATGATAATTTATTTCGAAAAAAAAAATAAATCACAAGATTTACATAAATGAGTAAATAAAATATTAGAAAGACAATGTCTTAAAGGACGCTCTAAAATATACTTCATATTAAAAGAAAATAAGAAAATAAAAATTATAAAAAATAAATAAAAAATCTTAAATTGTCAAAATAAAAGCTTAAATGAAGAAATTTGATTAAAATACGCCGTCAATCATAACCAAAAGTAATGAGTTGGATTCATTATTCTGTTTTCTATTGAATTAGACCCAGATTAAGCCTAATATTAAATATTTTCAGTGACTCTTTTTTTTATTTTGACAATTTTAATGATCAAACTGACTTATAAATTTCAAAATTTAAATGTATAGATCATTAATCAAACAAGAACATATAATAAATCTAAAAATTTCATTTATCATATTAAATAATGAGACTTATTAATTTCATTTATTTCATAATATATAATTTTTAATTTCATAAATTTTATTAAATCCATAAATTTTAAATATCCTCTATCAAAAAGGTATCATCGGATTTAAATGGGCCACTTCCATATCTGCTTTCTGGTCTCCTCAGAGTCAACAGTATTAGCGTATAGCAGTAGATTTCTTCTCAGTTAAGGTGTTAGAACTTTATTAGCCTATAACTGTAGATTTCTTCTCAGTTAAGGTGTTTGAACTTTATTAGTGAATAAATGTAGATTTCTTTGCTCAGTTCAGAAAGATCAAAAAATTTTCAGTAGCTAATCTTGCTTCACTTCTCAGCACTGTTGGGCTATACAAATTTAATTTTACCTTTCATTAGGTACAAGCTCTTAACTTTCTTTTTTTTTTTTCAATAAATTTATTGAAGGATTATTAAATATGTGTGAATGGGATGATAATGGGATCAATGAATAATTAATTTAGTTTCTTTTTTTTTTTATGCTTCATTCTGGTAGTAAATACAGTCACTCTACCAGTTTTAATTGATTGCAAGAACAATGTTTTATTTTTGCCTGCCATAAAGAGCTCTTATATTTGTGAATGGAGGAAATAGTTTGGTATAAATATTTATTTTGTTTTTGAAGAGATCTTTTTAAATTTTCATGACATTAATTGGAGGTCTCGAATTCATATTTTTATTTTTGTTTTTTCAAAAAAAATAAAATAAAATAACAACCTATTGTTTTGCTTTATCAGAGAAGCTGCTGTTTAGAATTTTGAGCAGTCGTTGTAATTGCAGACTCCAGATTATGTGGGATTGGAATTTGATCATCTGAACCAAAATGTCTATTAAGTTGAAGGCATCAGTGGACAAGGAGAACAACAAAGTAATATTTGCAGAATCTGATGAGGATTTTATTGATGTTCTCTTTAGTTTTTTGACAATGCCTGTAGGAAACATCATCAGTCTCACCCGTAATCTCCAGTCACTTTGTATACAAGTGTTGAAAATGTTGATGCTAGGCGTCTCAGAACTAATGCATGCAAGACCATGCTGCTACGCCCTCAAAATGGGGCTGAAATTCACTGCGAGGACTTGAAGCTGAAAGTTGACAAAAGTGAGCCTCTACAGTACTTTTACTGTGGTAGATGGGATTGCCTTACTGCTAAATGCAAATTATTGAGTCAATACCGTGGTGCCTATTGTGATTGTGGAAAACCCATGGACTCTGGAATCTCTATGGTTACAACTGGATCAAAGGGTGCAGTTTTTGGTTCTCTTGATGGAGGTGATTCTCTTGATGGAGGTGTGTTTGTCAAAGGGCTTACCCGATTTGTAATCAGTGATGATCTACAAGTGAAGCCTCCATCAACTGCATCGACCTTTTCTTTGATTTCCAAACTTGGAGTCCTGGATGCTAGCTCCATTGAGGAGAGGACTTTTGACTTAAAAGTAAATGAGGTAACCATTGAATTTATGAGTTTTGACAGATTTGACTAGTTATTATATGCAATGTTATCATAGGTTCACAGCGTTGTAATTTTCTTGTGTCAGGTTTTGAATTTGCTGAAGAACTCATTGGTATCAAAGATGCCTTTGACAGAAACTTTGTTGAAGCAAAACGTATTACCTGAATTAAGCAAGGAAACTTCTGATCAAACAAGTTCCTTTCATAAACATCAAGTTAGGGAACATGCATCAAAAGGAAATGGAAAGATTTGTGTGAGGCTTGTGCTTCGCAAATCCAAGAAAATGGTATGCTATGCAGAAGTAGGTGAAGATTTTGTTGATTTACTCTTTAGTTTCCTTACCATTCCAATTGGGTATATAATCAAAGAAATGAATGGTGCTCCTTCAAAAGGATGCATAAATCATCTATATAGCAGTATTCATGATCTTGACGTTGAAAAATACTTCAAATCAAATGACCACAAAGAGATTCTACTTAGTCCCAAGGTTGCTCCTGGTTTTGGCTATGAGAACCAGCTGCTAGGGGTAGAGGAAGTTGTTCACCAGCTGTACTACAATGCATCACAACACTTTGGAGGATTATCTATATCCACGGATAAACCTTCTGGCAATACAGTCATTGCTTTAAGTTTAAAAGATCCTAAATCACCTCGCAAGAGAGCTAGAAATGGTGGAGGATTTGTAATGGGACCTGCAATGTTCACAGTATCAGATGAGTTGATTGTAACACCCATATCTCCAAGCTCAGGTCTGTCTATTTTAAATAAATTAAAGGTACCTTTCAATGACATTGAGGAGCGCATTGTGCATGTGGGGAATGAGGAGGTAAATGATATCACCTACCTTTTTATTCGATGAGAACTCTGCTTTAAAATGTCTACTTTATTTCAGAATATATATATATATAGAAACATTGCATGTATTCCTTTACTTGATCTGCTGTGAACTTGTTTTGTATTGCAGGCTAGTCATCTTCTGGTAGCTTCTTTTATCTCTGAATCTGCTCTAACTGATACTTTTGTCCGCGGAAAGATAAAACAAGAATGCTGAGGGCATCTCTGTTCTCTTATTTGAGCAAAGTGGTGGTTCTAGTCATCATGATCTTATGCATATTGGTGTGAGTGAGAATTTAGTGTTTCTGTTTTTGTTTTGTATTGATCTGATGCAGCCTGTGAAGTGGGTTTCAGTATTAGTTAGTGTATGAATTTTCCTATTATAGTAGTGCTCTTGGTGATCTAAATGTGAACTTGGTTGGCATCTTGATACTGCAAGCTTTTATACCTCCTGATATAACTGATTTTTTTGTCTACAAAATCCCAAAACAAGAATTATGCTGAGGATCTTGTAATTTGTTCTCTTACTTGACCAAAGAGAATGTTTTGCTCATTTGAGAACTTATCATATGAATTCTTTAATCCTATGAACTCCTATAGCTTACTCCTAAGTGGGTAATCCTTCACAAATAGCCTATAATGACCAGCCATACCAAGAAAACTGCGTATCTAAATAACATTAAAAGGTCGGGGCCAATTAGCAACAGCCTCAACCTTCTGAGGAACTACCTTAATATCTTCCTTGCTTACAACATGGCCAATAAAACATACTTTAGTTAGCTAAAATTGACATTTTGACAATTTGGCATACAACTTATGTTCCCGCAATGTTTATAATATTGTTCTCAGATGCTTCATATGTTCTTCTTCACTTTTTGAATAGATAAGTATGTCATCAATAAATACTATGACAAACTTATCCAAATAAGGCTTGAAAACCTTATTCATTAAATCCATAAATGCTG
>CANXYC010388223.1:0-15531 GCA_948193065.1 Aleurites moluccanus
ATACACATAAAAAATTTATATATATATATATATATATATATATATATATATATATATATATATATATATATATATATATATATATATATATTACCACTAACATTCAAGAAATAATAACACATTAAACACAATGGAAAAAGACCTTGTCAGACTTGTCAAATAACATATAAGACATTAAATCGAAATACCATTTATAAATGGGGAATTGTAAATAGGCTCGGTATGCATATAACATATAAGACATTTTAGCCCGAATCATATAATAGTTCACATATAACCCAGACACCATAGGAATTCCAAGTCATGGTCTTATCCCAACAACACAATAATACAAATATAACATATCAATCATTTAAGCACATATCGAGTAATCCACAGTAGTAGTCAAACACATACACACATAAAATATTTTGTTCCCTGACTTCTAATACACACAACACAATAACAATTAATTTCACAATAATTAATTATTTATTTAATTACCATATATAGCACATATATTCTCACCTAATTACAAATTAATCAAATAACAATAACTCTTATCCTATTGGTTCTGCTGATTAGACAAACCTCCACCTGAATAAATTTATAATATATTAATGACTCAACCTTATCTCCTAATGGTAATATGAATTAACACAATTAAATATTATATTCTATATGATATGCAAATGATATGCAACTCCACACCCAAATTTAAGTTTTCTTAATTAGTATCCATTATAACATTAGAGACATAATATATATTCTAAACTCCCAAAAATAACTCCAAATTAAAATAAATTTTAATAGCATATAGATAACATATTAATGAATATATTCTTTAAAAATCTCCTCATTTAGACTTCATTAAGACTACCAAAATAAATTTCAAATATGGTTATCCCGCAAACAGACTAAATATTGACAGTAAGAACATAACTCCATAATAAATTTATCTTAAAACTTTCCAAAAATTCTAAAAAAAAAAACATAATTGACATATTTATTATACTTTTGTAAAATTTCAGCTAAAATGGATATCGTTTAGACCTTTAATTAATTATTAAATATATACTAACCTGAAATTTTTTTAATCAGATAATCATTATAATTTATTTAATAACAAATGATCCTACCGTTAGATCACTCCAAAATTTAATTATATATAATATAACATCT
Source organism: Aleurites moluccanus (assembly GCA_948193065.1). Taxonomy (NCBI): domain Eukaryota; kingdom Viridiplantae; phylum Streptophyta; class Magnoliopsida; order Malpighiales; family Euphorbiaceae; genus Aleurites; species Aleurites moluccanus. The sequence goes on from CANXYC010388223.1 coordinate 1,162, forward strand.
AGTAGATTATTATATAAAAAGTTTACCGTTGAATTATAGTCCAATATTTAATTATTAATTTTTGAATAAACTAATATTATACAGATTGAATCATTGATAGTTAATATTCAAAATTTTATTCACAGCGATCCGATCTAACACAACGATCCGACCATTAGATCGTATTCAAATTAAAACTGGAGTAACTAGACATATCAAAATACATTATATTAAAATTTCACCGTTCCGTATCAAACTCCAATTATACTCATAATAGTAAACCTAATATCCATTGAGTTTTTTAACACAGCTCTAAATAAATGCCCATAAATTTATATCAATTATTTAACTTCATCATTCATCAATTTCATCTCTAATAATTCATATATTTACATAATAATCAATGTAATCTTATAATAGCTAAACCACAATAAATTGTTATATGAATTTTAATTAACAAAAAATCTATTTAAAACTTCAAGAATCATAACCTAATTTCATCCTATAAAATTATACTCATAATATCTTCAATTCTCATTCTTAATCTTCTAAATTCAATTCTAATACATAATAAAAAAAATAAATTAAAGACTTACCTCAAAGAATTTAGAGTAAAAACTGAAAGCATATTGCACTCACGTTGATAGATGAACAAGTAATAAAGAAAGACAATAAAAAAAACAGAGGAAAAAAAAATTGAAACCTAACAGAAGGCAACTACTAAGTTTATATATATATATATATATATATATAAGATTTCCTAACCTAACAATTAACCCTAAACTCCTCCTCCTCCTCCTCCTATTATTATTATTATTATTATTAACTAAATACACACAAATAAATATATATATCTATACACACACACACACATATATATATTTAATAATATCTAATATACATATAACTATATATATATATATACATTTTTTTCTCACTCCAATTACTTAATTTAAAATAAATTACTTTTGATAAAAAAAAAAAAAAGGTTTTCACATTTTATCCTATGGCTAACATTCTATTCACATCCTCCATCTCCTTGGAGGATTGAATTTAGATATTTAAAATGGGTGCTTTGGGACAATGCCATTCTATACAAGCTAATTCTCTTATTATCCCTATTATGGCCTTCACTAAACTTGCAATACACGTATTATGTCTTAGTTTCACTTAACCTGAAATCTTTGAGCTCCAAAGTGCTCCTCCACAACTGTAACTTCTTATTAACTCTCTCTTGTGTCTCATGTACTAGTGCAATATCATCTGCAAACATCATACACTATGAGATTTTCTCTTGTATATACTTTGTTAATTCATCCATAACCAAAGCGAAGAGGTAAGGGCTCACCGTGAACCCTTGATGTTATCCAATTGATATAGAAAAGTCTTTTGAGTCTCCTACAACTGTGTGCATACTAGTTGTGCTCCGTCATACATGTCCTTCAAAACTTGTATATACCTATCCGATATCCCCTTACGCTCTAACACCCATCATAAAATTTTTCTTGAAACTCCGCCATAAGCCTTTTCCAAGCCAATTTCCTCACATATCTGTATTTCTCCATCAAACTTCTAATAAAAAAAAGTGTTTTCATTATTGATCGACTTGGTATGAACTTGAATTGGTTGACATAAATATATATAACACCACGTAAGCGATGTTCTATAACTCTTTCTAACAATTTCAAAATATGATTCATGAGCTTAATTCTCTTATAGTTTGATCAACTTTGAATGTCTCCCTTGTTTTTAAAAATGGATACTTGAAAGCTTTTCCTTAATTCATCTGACATTTTATGTGAAGTTAAGATTTTGTTAAATAATCTAGTCAACCAAGCTACTTCTAAATCATCCAGACACTTCTATACTTCAATAGGTATTTCATCGAGGCCACATGCTTTCCTAAAATCTTCAAAGCCTCCTTAACTTCCGAAAATCTAATCCTTCTAGTGAATATCATATTCTTCTCTATAATCATGTGTTTTATGTCGACCATGTTACTATCTTGGCCATCATTGAAAAGTTCATCAAAATAACTCATCTACTTTTTCTTAATGTCCTCTAGGGATAGCAAAATACCCTGACCCAGTGGGAATCTGCCTTGCCCTGCTCCGGTCAAAGCGGAGAATCCCTATTTTGACTGGGGAAAGGGGCGGGGACAGGAAAAATTCAAATTTTTTTTAGTGGGTATGGGGGTGGGGATGAAAATTATATACCCCACCTCATAACTCGTCTCGAACCCGCCCCGCCATATATATATATATATATAATAAGAAATAATTATCTTTTTATAGTATGATTAAACTTGTAAAAATATAGTTATTAATTATTGATTATTAATTTTAAAAAATATAGTTATTAAATATTTTGTTAAGTAATTAAGTTATGAAAGAATTATTTATAGAAGAAATTTAATAATAATTAAAATAATAATAATAACTTATAGAAAAAATATATAAGATTTAAATTTTTATTATTATATATTGAAATATGGATATAGATCATTTATTAACTAATTATCAATTTTATAATATTATTTTTAAATAGTTTTAGCAAAATTTGTTACAATCTTATGATCAATATTTATTTTTTATTTAAATTTTAGTATATCGATCAATAAATATCAATTTATATAGTATAATTTTACAATAAAAAAAATTCTAATAAATTTATATGAAAATCAAATTTTCTAGTTATAATCAAAATTTTTAATAAATTTATCAGAAAATTATATTTAATTTAATTTAATATCTATTTTTCTTATTGAGAACTTTTTAATTTATTTATTTTTTAAATGTTAAATACAACTTAAAAGAATAATGAATGAATAAAATATATAAGGTACAATATTAATTTGTATATGAAAAATCATGTCCTATGGGACACCATGGGAACTCCAATACCCATGGAGATGGGGATGAGGTACCAAAATTTTAATCCGCAAGGAATGGGGCAGGGATGAGATAAAGTTTTAACGTATGGGGAGGGGATGAGAATAGTGAAACCGGCCCCGTTACCATTGTCCTCATCTTTTACCAAAACGATGAAGTTTTATCCTTAGTACATCTTACCTGATTAAAAACTTGACATTTTCTTTCTCTCGTCCATGTTAACTTGTAGATATCCTTTTCACCTTCTTTCATTCTAAATTTCTCATACATCTTTTCAAAGGCCCGTGCTCTTGCTTGGCTCACGACCTTTTTTGCCTCTTTTTTCTCTTTCTTATACTGCTCATACGCCTTCTCATTATCATATTTTGATAGTCTTTTGTACCATTTTCTTTTACTCTTCACTCCACCACCACCACCACCACCTCTCTTTTGAGGGTGGGTTATGTCCTTTAGATTATCCCAGAACTTTTCTAGCTATTTTCCTAGTCCTTGAAGCCATGTCTATCCACATAGCATTAGTTTCCATGTCCAATTTTCATGTTTCCGCATTGAGGAGTTCATTCTTAAACATCAATTGTTTCACCGTTTTTAATTCCCACCACTTTATTGTAGACGTTATACTTCTTCTGCACCTCCTTGTCATTCTCCTGATTTTGATATTCAAAACTACCGATCTTGACTTGTTAAAACCTCTCCCGATATCACTTTGCAATCCTTGCATAAGACTCAATTTATATTTCTTGTGAGAAGAAAGTTAATTTGACTTCTATTTTGTCCACATTTAAAAGTCACGATGAGATTCTCATTTTATAAAGTGGGTATTTGCTAGGATTAAGTCATAAGCCATAGCAAAATCAATGATATTTGTCCCCTCCTCATTTCTCATACCGTAGCCAAAACCTCTATACACCTTCACATAACCCTACCGATCACTTTCTACATATCCATTTAGGTCTCCACCGATAAAAATATTCTCTTGATTTGGAATATTCAAGTATGTAGAAGGAAAAAACATAGAACATCCCTTGTCTTGAAAATAGTAGGTTAGGCTACTTCAAATCGCTGGGCGGAAGCAAAATACTGTATGTTTATTCAAAATGGAAACCACTTTGGGATTGTATATGAAGTAATGTATGGACAAAATGCCATTATCATAATTATTGAAATACAAGATAATCATAAAGAATTTCTGAGTTCCTACAAGTATATTAGTAAAATAATTAATTTTAATTTTTAATCCTAAGTTAACTAGTTCAATGCTAACAATTTCTTGTGACGGTTAGAAACTGACAGCAAGAAAGTTCAACAAAACACACGTGAGCTCAAAAAGTTTAACCAAAATTTTGATCCACTTAATTCTAGGAACTGAATACACTATTATGGTGTCCAAGAACCAAGGTGCTCAGGGATCAGCGACACACTGAATCAAAAAGCACTCTCCATGACCTGTTTTTTGGCCCCATATTGGAGCAAACTACATGGATAAGGATGATTAAGAAACGCATTAAGGGAAAGAATAAAAGAAAGTTATAAGGGCAGTACTTTGTCAAAGGGATGGAAGCCAACACAAAATGTACTCTTTATCCTATACTGCATTCAGTAACGAAGATGCTAAAGGGACCAAAAGAAGTTCCTCAAGGAAACAAGGGAGTCCATATTAGATCCATTTTATAAAACGTTGGTGGCTACTCTTCCCCTCTGGAAAACCGAATTATGGATCATACTTTTCAAAGAACTATTACCTGGAAGTGGTTATAGAGATTCCTAGTAAATTACACTTCAATTTAACACATAAATACATAAAAATATGGCTTAAAATTATGCTCGCCTAGTAAGAAAACTGCAGGTTTCACAGAACTGGGAAGTTTTCTGTTCTCAATTTCATTGAGAAGTGAAACATGCATATTTTCTGCCATGAAAATGTGTTTGGCAATAGAAAATAAAAAATAATTTACAGAAAATGGAAGCTGAAAGCAGGGAAAAAAAAAGTTTAATTTTTTCGAAAAAAAAAAAAAAAGGCTTTAAAAACTAAAATAAACCAAATGATCAAATATAAGTAATACGAGTATTGTCATAAAATGTAAAGGGAAAAGAAAATAATAAAATCTAGAATTAAGGTAAATTATATGGCTAAACAATTCAATGCCATACCTTACAAGTTACAGAATTTAATTATAAAAACAGTGATAGGAAATATCTAAAATCTCCAAGACAGTTCCATCCAAAAATTGAGTGGGATTGCAAACTTGATTGCATGGAAAGACAAAAGGTACAGGATTTAGAGAGTAAGTGCTCCAACTACAGTAGAATTCTCCTAGTATTGTTAACTTTGAGGCAAACTTGATAAATCCAACAGATAAAGACTATTTTATTCAACTGCCACTAAAGACATTCCACAACTATTCTCAACCCGGTATTAACAACTAATTTCAACCATATATTGCATGTATTTTCAATTATAGACCAAGACTACACAGCATACACGACTAGCACTTTAAGTGTGAGGGCTCCTGAGAAGTTGGACCATCTCATTGTACAACAAGGCAAAAGCCACAAGAATTGGAGGGCAAAAGTGCTAACAAACTAGTCCAGATATCTCCTTGCATGGTCAAAAGAGTGCAGAAATTACAGATCAACAAATAATAACTAGTTTACTCTAACTGCCACTCTCGATTTCTTTTATTACCACTACTTTAAACTATCTGAGATAACAGCTTTACTTATAGATCATAATCACATCACAACAAACCCAACAAATAATCCAAAGATCTGATGGAAGAAAAGGAACCTTTAGCATTTGAAAAAGTAAATAGTTGTAAACTAATCATCAATATTCCCACAGATAAGATGAAAAGCTCGATAAAAGGCTTTAATAGATGCCTAGAATACCTGTGTGGATAGTCAACAACCAGACCACCAGAAAATCCAGCATGCATTGCATATTTCACTATCAGCTCACGCTGGGCTTGATTTCCAGGGTATACTTGAAATGCTGCTCTTGCTTCCCTTGCAAGGCGTCTATATAAAGATCCGAAGAAGGCCCTGAATTAAAATTGGCAGGCAAATGAAAGAGAATAGGCATCAGTATATAGTTCAAAAAATACTCCAACTAAATTAATCATCTACAAATTTTCACGATGGTACATAACGAACTGCATTAGCTACAAAAACTATGACAGACATCATTCTTCGTTTTGGTTCATGGGAGGACTTGTCTGCATTGCATAACCACTGCCATGTCAAATCAAAATAAATAAATGAAGTAAGAAAACATTTAAGTTCATCAAGTATACAAATGAAATATGAGAATACCATACCCTAATGACAAATTCGAATATCAGCATCACAGCAACCAATGTCAACGGAAGTTTGTGTCATAACAGAATTTAGAAGAGAACCTTCCATCATTAGGCTAAATCTAAGGGATATATGTCACTCACAGACACACACACACACACACACACACACATACACTGAGACAACTGTAATACTTTCAGGACAGGGTTTGGGGTGGACCATGTCAACAAGCTTAGCATATGATAAGTAGGTCCTAGGAATAATTGATATACTGATTTTGGATTATGCTATACACATTGCACTTGCTAGGATTGCTAGTTTTTTTTTATGCTGATATCTTGCTCCTAGAAAGCATTCCATGGCATTTCTGAGCCAGAAATATATTCTTTCTTAAGAGGAACACAGTATAAATTTCAGAAATTGAATGGGGTAAGGTTTTCTATTCTCAGAGGCTTGAGGCCAGAAATATAATTTAAAAATCTATAGGCCACAGTATAACATCTACATTTGCATTATAAATATATTGTAATTAATGAAAAGTGGTGAATCTAACATTTAAAGTATCATTTCAACAGTGTTAGTTTTCAAGAACAAACATCTATAGACGCATGAAACCCAAACATCATTTTACCAATTAGAGAAAGAGACAAAACCGAACCCAGCTATTTTCTTTTGAGGACCCAGGCACAAAACCCATTAATTATTTGCTCCGGGAAACCTAACGAAGAAAAAAAAAATTTAACTGGCATTTCAACAAGGACTGTAGGGTCAATTAAGTGAAAATCTTCATAACCCAACATTGAAGAACCATAGCAACAGCTTTGAGATGAGACCACAACTAATGCTGTTGATTTCAAGTACTTGGAATAAATCCTACCTGGATTATATAAATTATGGTCAGGGGTGACTGAAACCCAAGGTCTAGACAGTGTGGTTGAGCTGATCGGTTGAGAAAGCCTATTCCCTTGTCTTGCTTCCTGTCCTCAAATTCTCTCCCCAGCTGAGTGAAATTTTATTTTCCTTTAGAACTTCTCCCTGTCCTTCTCTTCCCCCCCATCCCCCACCCCGAGGCAAAAGAAGGGATGTCTTCCAAAATTACGATGAGTTTAGAGATCTAGATTGCATAACATCACTGCCCCAAATTGCTAAAATACCTTATCTAAAGCACATTACTTTATTTACGAACTGCTCATATTCTCCCTGAGGATAGGGTGTAGGGCAAATAAAGTAACTACGAGAGACTAATCTTGATGGACCCAAAATGTGCATATTCCGAGTAAATACTTGTTCCTTTCTTAGCAAGTATAGAAAGCTTTATAAAAGCATGCATGGACAAGAGCTACTCACACTGGATTAACATCAGATAAGTCTTTGCATAACTATAATACTCGAGTTGAAAATCAAGGAATTAGAAGGCAATTAATTAAATAAAAAATTGTTAACCAACCACACAAAATTGCGTAAATTAAAGAAAAAACTCATCAATATTACATGCTATTGGCATATGACTAAGTTTAACCTGAACAGCAGAGATACTAATTGCGCCATCAATAACTCCAGGACGAAGAGCTAAGCCCTGCAACATAATGCGAACATATTATCACCCAAAGAGAACTATCGATTAAGCAAACAGCCAAATAAGATTGCAAGTTTAAATATACTCGCCACATAGTTACTGAAATAACAGAATTGTAAAGAGCATTAAGGACTCATCTGTGACATTTATGGAACAAAAAAGTACCACAAGTTAAGCTGTAAAACCAATTAAGATTTGAAAACTGCAGATCCATAAAACTAGTTTGCTACGCCTCTGTTTTATATCTTAGATCATAGACTATACCGTCCGCCATGCATCCAGCCATGGGTGCACAAACCTGATTCAATCTCTCTGGTCGACCAAATGGAATACCCACAAATCTCACATGCCAAATTACAGGCCATGAATTGTATATTTGTACAATGTCTCCCTGCTGACCATTCCCATTCCATAAGCTTGTAGAATTTACAATCTAGAGTGAAGCTATTAGCTCTCATTTTGTAGCCCCATGTTAAAAAAACCTTTTTTTTTTAATCGATCTTCATGTTATGATATTTCAAAGCCCTAACTATAATAAATTTAACTTAAAATCAATTTCTCAAAGGACTAGCAAAAACCAGGCATTAAGGTTTCAGCTTTAGTGAAGAAATATGCCGCAAAGAATTACAAGGAACTTAAAAGTTCATACTTCATAGGACAAAGGGGAAGTTGGTGAAGAAGATGATGATTAAGAAAGGAGAAGCAAAGAACAATGCATCATCCTCATTGATTAATTCTCAACAAACAATTTATATTGTATGCAAATGACTTTGAAAATGTGGCATAAGCACACTGCAAAGAATATTGACCGAAGAATGTAAGCATCTAACTGAACAATTGCTTGCAAGAAAACAAACTTGCTGTCTTAAATTCTAAAGTAGCAGCAGAACAAGCAAAAGCACAGATATAGTACAATTTACAAATTTCAAGAGTTCAAATAGAAACTTGTGAGCAGAATCAAAACAATGTGTGCAGGTTATTTGCAGCCGAATTAAGATATGCAGACATAAGGCAATTTGTAAACTCAGCCATACTTAGGTCCAAGTTTCAACTCTCATGGACATTAAGGAAACCATAATTGTGCAGAATATTCATAAACAGGTATCCAAATAACAACCCGGTATCATGTATTTCTAGGTTGGAAGACTCAAGTTTGGGCTTCACATAATTCATGAGATCTGCAACAATATAGAATAAGCAATGGCATAACTCCAGACTTTGGAAACAGGTCAGACATCATCCTATTCTGCCCCCTCTAGGGCACACGAAGACTATTTTCAATTATATTTCATGTTCATTATTTACTATATTAAAAACTGCACCGTGCAAGAGACCATAAATAAGTTCACTTCATGTGCAACCATGCATTTCATCCTTGACCAACGAAATTACATTTAAAAGAAAATCTGTCTGGATGATATCACAAATAAGAAAAATGAAAAACTGACTTAGAGTGATACCTGGCTTATATCACCAAGAAAAATATCACCCTCAACCTCCGTTCCAATGCAATATCTTGCATTGACAAATAGTAACGTAAATGAACTATATGGAAAAGGTGAGAAAAATTTATATATCAAAGAAACTGGTACTAGGCATACTAAGCATTGATTGTGAAATGTCTAAGCCAATCCATTGCCCATTTTCAGTTAGGTTCTCTCCACTAAGCCCTGATCCACAACCTGCAAAAGCCAAATGCAGTCGATGCTAATATAAAAACATTTACTAATCCTTGAACTAATTTTATTTTAGCCCCAAGAAAAAATAGAAAAAACAGAATTGCATTGAAAGTTTGGGGCTAATACCAGGGACGGAGGGTAAGAAGGGCCCAGGCACCCAAGCTAAAAAAATTTGTCTCATTATTTTAGTGAATTTTTTTCCTTGGCCCACCCAGTACTCAAAGAAATATTTGTTATCAACTTGGTGTTCCGGCGCTCCAAAAATTTTCACTTCCCTCTCTATCGATCAAAAATGCTTTTGAAGGAATTTTGTTGGGCATGGGCAATCCTCAATATTGCTCTACACAATTATGTTAAGTTTTCTTTCTTTGTAAGTGTTCTGATTTATGTTTTTTTTTTTATTTAATTATTGATATATTTTAATTAAATCTTGATTTTTTCTATGAAAATGATGGATCTGGTGATTTCTTAATTAAATTTTTCTAGAAATCTATTTCTTGACAATTTATGTATTTAAATTCCTGTCTTCGGCAATGCATTGTATTTTATTTTGAATTGAATGGTTCGGTGAAATTCTGCAAAATTGATCTTATTAGGTTTAGGTTTTTTCTGTTTTATAATTTTCAGCAATCCATTGTATTTTGCTTATATAATTTTGTAAAGGGCCAAATATTTGATTGTTGGATGTTATTTTGAACTTATTTTATAAGTTACAATATATTTTTATTAGCATTGTGTTCTCCATAGTAAGTGTTTTAAATTTAAGTTATCTTTACATGTTTATATTATAATTTTTTAATTAAATTTTTTAATTATTTAAATTAAATTATATATTTACTTTATACCTATATGAAAAATTTTAATTTTCCTAAAATTAATTTTCCTCTAAAACCTTATACACTATAATTGAGAAACGGCCAGCACCACATTCAGACAGATAAAATGATGACCCACTATAAAAAAATACCAGTAATTTATCTTTCCTGTGTTTAAGCTCATATTAGCCACCAAGACAACTCATTCACGTCATCAGATGAGTGAATATTATAATGAAACTTATTATGTAAACCAAAATTCACACCAACTATAACTTTCAAACCCCATTTTCCCATTCTAGAGATACATGTAAGCATATGTGTAAGCATGGGAACTCCATCTTCTGGAAAATTAAGAAGCTCTACTGCTCTCTCTGATAGTTTTTCCTGTAAAAAAATACAAACACAAAGGACTTGGTTTTTCCTGTAAAAAAACACAAACACAAAGGACTAATGATTAATTAATAATTAAGACAGAGTGATTAAGTCCTAAACAAAATAGGTTACTTACGATTAGAATGATCAAAATTAGGATAAAGAAATACTTAAATTTCCATAAAACGAGTAGAAGAAGTGTATTTGCGAGCTTCCCCATCATCATAGAATATCTCAGGCGTCGCTAATAACTCAGACCGACTTGACATTTCTTAGCTAAACCCAGAAAATTAGAACTCTGTAATTAAAGATGATAGACTCCACAAGATAAGAGATAGAGAGAATTAAAAGAAAAGAAGAATGTATAACTGAGTTGAGATCACTGGCGACGACCTTCGCTCTCTGGTAGGTTTGCTCGGCAGAGGCAGAGACAGAGACGGCGAGAGTACCATAGAGCCGGGGGCGGCAGAGGATGAACATAATGAATTAGGAGATTTAGTTATACATAAAAGTTTAGCTAATTTTTGTATTACTCAGCATAATTAAACGATAAATCTATATTTTCTAAATAATAAATTTAAAATTTATTTCTCCTATTTAATATTAAAAAAAAATCTTAGGTAATTTTTTATTATTTATTAAATAATACATTGGAAATTAATAAATAAATTAAGCAAAAATTTTAAAATAAATATCAATTAGATAATTAAATATGAATTAAATAAACGAATCAAATCATTCAATAGTAAAGAATGAGGTCAAATAGGTAAAAAATACTCAAATATTGGTGATCCAACTCAAAGTATAAAGACAAGATCAAAAGTCCATAGTACTTGTGAGTATGTAGCTTTCCTCTCTCAAGTGGAATAAAAAAGTATTAAAGTATCTCTTGCAAATGATTAATGGATCATGACTATGCAAAAAGAATTCAACCAATTTGAGAGAGGTGAAGTGTGGAAATCGTTGGCATAAAATGGGTATTTCGCAACAAATTGAATGAATCCGAAATCGTGGTAAGAAACAAAAAAAGGTTAGTTGCTAAAGAGTACTCACAAAGAGAAGTTATTGGTTTTGATGAAACTATTGCTCTCGTTGCTATAATAGAAGCAACGAGAATGTTATTTGCCTATACATGCTTTAACAATTTCAAACTCTTTCAAATGGACGTTAAGTGTTTTCTTGAATAGGTATATTCAAGAAGAGATTTATATTGAACAATCTCCTAGTTTTGAAAAAGAAAAATATCAAAATAATGTTTTTAAACTTACAAAAACACTACATGGTTTGAAATAAGTTCTAAGAGGTTGGTATGAAAGATTAAGTAATTTTCTTCTTCAAAATAGATTTTACAAAGGAAAAGTTGACACTACTCTTTTTATAAAGTATGACAAGCAATATATTTTAATTGTTCAAATTTATATCGATGACATCATATTCGGTGCCACAAATGAATTGCTTTGCAAGGAATTTTCTAAATATATGCAAGGTGAATTTGAAATGAGTGTGATGGAAGAGCTTAATTTCTTCTTAGAACTTCAAATCAAACAACTATAATATGAAACATTTATCAATCAATCCAAATACATTAAAGAGTTGCTCAAAAGATTTGGGATGGACAACACCAAACCTTAACCTACTCACATGAGTACTTCAATCAAATTGGAGGTTGATGAGAAAGGTAAAAGTATTGATTCTAAACTTTATAGAAGCATGATAGGTTCTTTACTTTACCTTACCGTATTTAAACCAGACATTTTGTTTAGTGTTTGCATTGTGCACGTTTTCAATCAAATCCTAAGGAATAATCATAGTAAAAAGAATCATGAGATACCTTGTAGACACACCAAACTTAGATTTGTGAAATCCTAAAGGTTCATCATTTGAACTATATGGCTACTCTGATGTTGATTATGGCAGTTGTAGAATTGACCGTAAAAGTACTAGTGACACTTGTCAATTTTTGAAAAATATGTTAGTGTCATGGTTTTTTAAAAAGCAAAATTCAGTTGCTTTATCAACTACAAAAGCCGAGTATGTAGCAACTGCAAGTTGTTGTACTCGACTTTTTGGATGAGAATACAACTTGATAATTTTGGACATTCTTTTAATTGTATTCTAATAAATGTGACACCATGAATACCGTAAATATTTCTAAAAATCTAATTCATCATTCACGCACCAAGCATATAGACATTATACATCATTTTATTAGAGATCATATCAGCAAGGGACACATTAGCATTGAATATGTGGAATTGAAAGTCCATTGGCAACCAAGAGGGGGTAAATTGGATATCTATAAAAATTAATGACAACTTAAAATTAATAAAGAGAAGAAGAAAAAAAATTCACACAAGGAATTTATAGTGGTTCGGCCAAAACACGCCTACATCCACTCCTCAATATCACACTTGAGTATTTCACTAGTTTTGATCCTTTTACAGGTTCAAGATCAAACCTCAAAATGTTTTGCTCACACTAAACCTTACAAGCATTTTACAAGAAGGCTCACACACGACCCAAAATAATAATAAGAGATGAGAAAGAAATTACCTAATTATTTTTACCCAACTCTCAGAAATTAATTACCCTTCAACAACCTTGAAGTTTAGCAATTACTACTCTTTTCAATAGAAAACTCAAAATATTAAGTTTAAGAACACTTGAATGCTTAAATGTATGAATTAATGCACTTTAAATTGTTGTTGTTATTCTATTGAATTCATACCAACCCTTATAAATAGTTTTCAGCTTAAAAGAGTTGTTTGGGTGCATTAAATATGTATTTAATGAAAAATAGAGTTGTTCCAATGACTATTTTTTTGCCAGAATTTGAACTGTAGCGGCAGCTACACAATGAGTAGCAGGGGCTACTTATAATGTAGAGGGTGCAATTTTTGCTCCAAATTCTTCAATACACTTTTGTGTCTTCTGACTTTCTTCGTAGCAGGCGCTATGCTTTTGGCTCACTCTAACCCTTGAGTTTTATTTGAAAATAGCAGTTGTGACAAGTTTGTAGCGTCTGTTACTCAAACTTCAGCATATGTAGTGGCATGAATTTATATAGGTCGCGAGCACTACTTAGTTAAGTAGTGGGGACTACAGAACTAGTAACGGGCGCTACTAAAGTCATTTAGCTACGGTGTCTCTTAGATCACATTGTGGCGGCTACTACTTCCGAGTAGAGGGAACTACTTAATAAGTAACGGGCTTTACTTATCTGATAGTGGGGGCTACATATATTTTTCTTAGATCTTTTCCTTCTTTAAACTTAAGTAGTGGGGCTACTTAAAAGTGTAGCGAGCGCTATATACCAGCAACCGGCAATAGGAAATTTTAACCTTACATATAATCAAACAAATACTATTAGAGGTTTAGTTAGTTGTTTGCACCATCAAAATGAGCATGTTAGAACATTAAATGTTTAACAATCTCCCCCTTTTTTATAGTGACAAATAACTTTTAATGCAAGGGATAAAAATGTGAACCAAAGAAATTTTTTGAGAAAATGGTACAAAACTCCCCCTGAATGTGTGCCAACAAGTTTTAACTCACATTTTTGTTATGTTTGTATTGTTACTCCCCCTTTATTTGTAAGTAATATAAAAAGGGATGGTTAACGGGGGTGGGGGTGGGGGGGGGGGGTGTTTACTATGAAAAAAATAAGATTTTGCTGTCAAAAATTGCAGGAAAAGTGTTTCATCACACAAAAAAGGGTTATTGAGAATGAAATGTACATGTTTCAAGTGAAAATGCAG
>CANXYC010388298.1:0-12361 GCA_948193065.1 Aleurites moluccanus
TGACCATTTTGCCCCCAGTTCACCAAAAACTCAAAATTTGCCGATTAAATCCTAGCAACCTCTAAAATATATCTATACATAAAACTAATTCAAATAACATGCATAAATACCAATTTCATACATAAATACATATTAACATCAAAATATACAGAAAATAAAATTCTTCCTCCGAAGATCTCTATTAAGAAAGATTAAAGCTAGGCTGAGGTGTTACAATATACAACAACAAACATCATTTAAAGGATCAAAATAGCTTGAGAATTCAAAGAAAAAACAAAACAAAAACAAAGGCATGAATAATATTAGGCCATTCGGCCAAAACAAGAATTTTGGGGAAGGTTTCCAATTCTCATTTCAATGCAATACACATGACATTTGATGCATATTAAACTCACCTCACACTTCAAATCTCCTAGCAAAATTGATTTGCCACCGATTTCTTCAAAAAAGACAAAAATGATAATCTTCCTTTATTTTATTATCTATACCAAATCAATCATAAATTATCTATCAATTAGCCTCCAATTAATATATTCTAAGCTTAATTAACATTAACTAATAGTAATTCAAGGATTCAAATCACACAACTTTCAACTAGGTGTAATACCCTAGGTAATGTCCCCATAGTTGAACAATAACATAATCAGTTGTTGGTATGAGAACATCGAAATAACTAAGAATAATTTTTGAAATATAGTTATAATGCATTTGTGATAGTGTCCTGAAAAATATTGGTGTTAATTACATTGCTCGGAGGAATAGCTGTTCGATTGATAGATGAATTTCTAATTTAGACCAAGGGATAAAGAATCATATAATTATATATGAAATTATGGTGAAAAGAAAGAGTTGAAAATGTTTAGGAACACTGAAAATTTAAGTAATGGAAAAATCGTAAATAAATGGAACTTTAAGGGGTACAGTAGGAAATCAACTGTCTGAGTTTCAGAATGGCTTTGAAAGTATTTTTATAATAAAGTATAGATAAAAATAAGTCATTTTAGTTCCCACTTTTAAATATAATTCTCAACAAAATTGTCAGAATAAATTATAAAAAAAGTTGGGTCAAAGTTCAATTTATGGATAGTTTAAGGACTTATATGTAATTTCTCATTAAACTCACCTATATAAGCAACACTTAGGAATTTTTTTGGCCATCTTCTTCCTTGCTCTTCCTTTGTCGAATCACATTTCCACTTCTCCCACCATTTTTCATGCAATTTTCTAAGAAAAACCTAAAGAAAACTTGAATCAAATCTTTGATTCATTGATTTCCAACCTTGGTTTGCTTGGAAAATCAAGAAATTTCAAGATTCATTGGCTTGTGATATTCGGCCCACACATCAATTTGAGATAACAAAGTGATTTGTTTAGTTTAATGATTGATTTATGAGTATTAGATGATAAAATAGATGTGTTTAGTGTTTAATTGCATCAATTGATGCATTTGATAGTTTTTCCCCCAAATTCCTAACCTAAGTCAAAGTTGTTTGAATTGAATCTTTGATTTAGTGTTAGTTAATGCTAATTAAGCTTAGAATATGTTAATTAGAGGCTAATGGATGAATTATTTATGGTTGGTTTGGTGTAGAAAATCAAGAAGTTTTAGATAATCTATAAACCACAATATATTATCCATTTTAATTAATTACCATCCATTCCGTTAGTCTGTCATTCATTTTATAATTTTCTGCAATTAGCTGTAACAATCCATGTATCATATCATATAATCATTATATAACTCATATATCATCAAATATAATACATACATGTTCATTTCCTAGCTAACCCATACATACCCCATAGAGTAGCTAGATAATGAACATCAAAAGAGTAATACAAATCAAAATATATATACATCAGTAATGTTGGCAGAAATCCTCGGATGATAGACGACAGGATTCGCACTCTACTCCTCTCCTGAAATGGGTAAACAAAGAAAAGGTGTGTATATAAGATACTCAGTGAATCTATATGCATCAACAATAAAACAGTATGTAATAATGAGGCAATGGTACCAATGAATCAGATAACAATAAACAGAATCAGTAATAGGTCACAGTATAGCCAAAGAATTAAGTACAGGCTTGGTATTATATAGAAAGACAGATAAAGGGATGGACTGTATGAAATCATACAATCTCCAGTAAACAGTATGGACCATATGTGAACATATAGGTCTCTAGTAGCATATCAGTATCAGTGAGCATAAGACTGATCAGGTCTTATGGCCAGGACCATAACCCCTCCTAGCTAGGACATCATTAATACAATGTGCACATCTTTGATAGCATTTCCTCACTACCCTGTCGGATCGGTAGCTTTGTCAATCCACATAAGGATAAATAGAAGAAACAATATATCAATGGATACCATTATGCAACAATGGCATCCTCCATATCAATAAGCTCAATATCAGTCAATTCAATTATCAATAAGAACAATGGCAATGCTATAGGTAACATACAATCAATGACAAATGGTTTGGAAATTAAGAAAGACATGGAACAAAAGTTGGCTCGGAGAAGGAAAACAGTAGGTTGGCATGCCAACATCGCTGTGAGGCCTCGCCCGAGCACCGTGTTTGGGTCTGCTTAAAAAATGGGATCGGAATGCTTATTTGGGGCAATTTCTCACGAAGGAGATGACCTTAATGCCTTTTATTTGAAAATGATTTTGATATTTTGAAGTTGCCACCTTAAGTTATTTTTTATTGGGAAAATTTAAGGTAAAAACCCATTTTGACTCCAATTTTATCCCAAAGGAAAAAAGTGCACTAGTCTTTGAAACCGAAGAGGATTCGAGAACTAGGTTTTCGGTTGAACTTGGCTTTTAATTTTAACCTCGATTTAAAATGATTTTCATGAGCAATTAGTGAATGATATGTAAGATGCACGAGCAAGTAGATAAATGAATGAACAATTAAAATATAAGCAATCAAGTAAAAAAATCAAAAGAAAGCGATAAAAGTAAATTATATACTTCAAAATCCCAAAATAGGAGATATCAACTCTAGCCCTTATGGGTTCTAGATTGATCACACATTCCCCAAAGAATACCATTCAACAAATAAAATAAAGTAAATAATCAAAGCAAAAGAGATGGTTTTTGTCTTTTTTGGATTTGAAGCTTTTATACAGCTTGCCTGCGTATCCCGTTGAATAGGAATCAAAACTCACGCAGTTCTTCCTTCTCGAGAAGGAAGGTTGATTTTATGCCCAATTTATCATGTTTTGATTCTTTATTTTGATGCTCTACCAAAGTAAAGAAGATGATTTAGGAGACGATACCTTTGCCCTAGCTTTTAGGGATGTTGGCGGACGGAGTGCTCTTTCGAACCGGAGTTCCACCTTGGATCGGATGAAGCCCGAGGAAATGGATCAAAATGTCTTCTTAGCTCTTAAGAAAACAAATTGATAGAGGGACCTCGCTTAGAAAAAATATAACTTTGAGGCTCAACACGCCCCTAGTAGCAACTCTTTAAATTTAAAGAGAGCTAAAAAGAAGAAAATATGACTTGGAGAGAAAAAAAAGACGAAATCAAATAAACTAAATGATTTCTTGTCTTTGTTTTCTTGTTTTTTGTTGCTTTTGTGTCTTCTTGTGTCTTTTGGAAGGTTGGGGGAGGCTTCCTATTTATAATAGGAGCTTGGGGGGTCAAATCCCATGATTTTCTAATGTGGGATTCAGAAGAAAATGAGTTTAGAATGGAGCTGCCGCCGACAAGAGGAACTGTTGCTGCTGGAAGGGGGTGGCGCCGCCAGGGTGCCTTGGCGGCACAGGGTCTAAAGGAGGGTGGCAGTAGTGGCAAAGAGCCATGTTGTCGCCCTTGGGCATGGCAGATGCCACCCAGAAGTGCTGCCACCCCTCTCTGGCAGCAATGCCATGCTTGGAGGGCGGCACCTATGCCCAAACTTCATTCTAAGGTCGTTCCAAGTCCGTCCGAGCGCAGGTTTGGTTCCGAGCATTTGATTACTCACGAGCTACTGCTACTTGATGAGATTATCATTGTATATTAATATTGATTGACTTGTTCTATATTCTTATTGCTTTTGATGCGATTTGATAGAGTTGCCTCTCCGATAGGGTAGTGGGCACATATTGTCAGCAATGTGCACATTGTATAATGATACCCTAGCTAGGAAGGGTTATCAGTCCTAGCCATAAGACCTTATCAGTTTTATGTTTATTGATACATGATGGATACATATTGTAGTATCCTAGAAAAGCCTACCAGAATTGTATAAGTTCTCAGTATATGGTTTGAAATAATCGAAATGACTAAAGATAATTTTAGAGACTCAGTTAGAAGAAAAACGAAAAACTTTTCTAGAAATTATCGGTATCGATATCGCTGCCGCAAAAATAGCAGTCCAGTCGATAGATGAATTTCTGATTCTGACTAGGGATAAATGATTATGTATATGCATATGTAAATACAGTAAAGAGAAAGAGGTGAAAAATATTTAGGAACACTAAAAAAGTAAGCGATGGCAAAACCGTAAATAAATGGAACTTTAGGGGTATAGTGGAATTTGGACTGTCTGAATTTCAGAACGGCTCTGAAACTATTTTTATTATATAGTATAAATAAAAATAAGATGTTTGAATAATCACTTTGAAATCCAAATTTTGACGAAATCGTCAGAATAAATTATAAAAGGAAATGTGGCAAAAGCATAATTTAAGAAAAGTTTAAGGACCAAAGTGAAATTTATCAAATATGACTTAGTATATAAGCTTGCCTTAGAATTTTTTTTGGCGATTTCTTCTTTTTCTTGTCCGAAAATTTCTCTTCCATTTTTCATGATTTTTCTTTCAATTGCCTTAAGGAAAATCAACGGAAACTTAAAATAAATCACATATATTCCATCATCCATCCATTTATAACCATGGAAATCAAGAAAATTCAAGAAACAAAGCAATTGAGGATTTTAGCCATTTCATCATTTTGAGGTAAAATGATGTTTTGTTTGATTTTATGATTGATTTAGGGTTATTAGATGTTAGTTAGATTGGGTAATATGTTTAATTGCATCAATTGATGCATATAACATTTTTCCCCAATTTTTAAACCCTAAACCTAAGTTGAATGAGATGGCTATGTGAAATTGAGTTAGTATATGTAAATTGAGTGTAGAATATGTTAATTGGAAGTTAATTGATGAGTAATTTATGGTTGGTTTGTTGTAGAAAATCCATTTGAGGAAAGTTGACACTTTTGCCTACTTTGAAGAATTAGAGGCTAATCAATTTTGGTGGCTAATTTGAAGTGTTAGGTGAGTCTTTTATGCATCAAATAACATGTCTAAAGTGTTAAAATATCAATTGGAAACTTGCTCCAAAATGCCATGTTTGGCCGAAACCCTAATTGGCATTTTTGCCTTGTTTTTCTTTGGTTTCCTAAGCCAATTTGGCCCATTTAATGTTGTTTATTGTTGTGTTTATAATGCCTATGGAATTGCCTATAATGTATGTCAGTTTTTATAATTGGGGCAATGTTGGAGTTGCACCAAAACCTTACCAAAATGTCATTTCATTGTTGCAGACCATGTGTTCGATAAAATGACTAGCTCAAAAATCCATAGGCCAACCATTTGAATACCATCGTCGTAAGCGATAATGGTATGCCAATTGCGTCAACTTTTTGTTCATAAATGACCAATTTATGTTTCATTCCACTGATGGTTGCCAATCTTTTGGTCATTGTATAATCACTTGTTATTGTTATTCCATTGGTTCTATTGCTCATTGAATTGATTGATGATGAGTTATTGATACTTGGTAATGCCATTATTGTGCAATGGTATCTATTGATGGGTTTCTTATTTCTATTGATTTCGATATGATTCGACAAAGCTGCAGCCCGGACAGGGTAGTGAGTATATACTGTCGGTATTATGCACAATGTATTGTTATTATGCCCTAACTGGGAAGGGTTATCAGTCCTAGTCATAAGACCTAATCCTTCTTATGTTTATTGATATGAGATTGATATGTGTTTTCACATATATTCTATGCGTTTCATGGCTCTATATTTGTCTTATCCATGTGATATAGTCTCCATTGATGTGATTGTTGACTTACAGTCATATTTTGTACTTGATTCTGTATCCAGAGATTTTGAGCAGATTGGTTCATTTATTTCATTTGCCTATTGTTTATTGGTATTCCATTATCTATTTATTTGGCCGATGCATATTAGATTCATTGAGTATCTTAAATACTCACCCTCTCACTGTTTTCTATCTCCAGGTACAGAGTAGGAGGCAAATATCTCACATTTTGACTCTTTGTGGATTCTACAGTATTTATATTAGTGTAATTATTATTATTTTGTATGTTCCTATCCTAGATGCTCAATGGGTATTGTATAATGGTATAGACAGATTGTATATATAAGTGTATGACATATTTTGAAGTATAAATATATATGTGCATATGATTATGGTAATTACAGAAAGTAACAGAATGAATGACATGTGAGTATATGACTATAGATTGATATGTATAGTATGAGATTGTATAGATGTGATGATCGGTTTTACGGGTATCAGTCGCCTTTGGCATCTCCTACATTCTGGGATTGTCGCGCTTCGGAAATGGGTCATAGCAGAGGTGGTATCAGAGCTTTGGGTTGCAGATATCAAAACATAGGTTATAGATGAATAGTGAATAGGTTAGAGATGAATAGTAACTAAGTATAGTATGGGTAGAGTTAAGTAAACCATGGAGCATAGGAATTCCTGTATCGTCTTTTGTTGTATTTGTCAAGTATGTATAAGTATTCTGCATTTTTGTAATATACTGCGTACATGTTTTGTTTTTCGACAGTTTACAGAGATATCTAATGACAGAGATAGGGATACTAGAGAGGCAGAGGTAGCCACTAATGAGTCTCTGGTAAGAGAATTTTCTGCTTTCGAGGGACTGTCTAGATCCTGACAGACTACATTGGAGATAGAAAGGAGTGATGACCCCTGAATGATAGAGATGATGAGGGGAATGATGGTTTTGTGTCTGGAACTAGCAGATTTGAGGTGGGAACGACAAAATATATCGCCATCTCTAATGCTATCATGACCCGTTTCCGGATCGTGACGGTCCTCGGATGTGGGAGATGCCAATGGCGACCAGCACCCGTAGAACCCAGTATCACATGCATAATCTATAAACCTCAATTAATTATCCATTTTACTTATTGACCATTCATTTTGTTATTTTTCTATTCTTACTGTAATTTATTGCAATTGGCTATAACAGTCATTATAT
Source organism: Aleurites moluccanus (assembly GCA_948193065.1). NCBI lineage: Eukaryota > Viridiplantae > Streptophyta > Magnoliopsida > Malpighiales > Euphorbiaceae > Aleurites > Aleurites moluccanus. The sequence goes on from CANXYC010388298.1 coordinate 7,273, forward strand.
CATACCACAGGATCATCATATATCTCATAATATCATGACATACATATATACATGTTCACACCCTAACTATCCTATACATACCCTATGGAGCAGCTAGAATATGAACATCAAAATACAGAATTCAAAATATATACATCAAATGACAGCAAGCAGAAATCCTCGGATGATAAACGATGGGATTCTGCAATATACTCCTCTCTTGAAATGGTTAAACAAGGAAAAGATGAGTATATAATATACCCAGTAAATCTATATGCATCCCCAAATAAGTAATAGGTAACAAATGGAACAATGGTACCAATAGGTCAAGATACACAATATATAGAATCAATAACAGGTAACAGAATAGTCAATGAACATGTCATAGGCTCGATATCATATGAAAAGACAGATAAAGGGATGGACTGTATGAAATCATACAATCTCTAGTAGAATCAGTATGAACTATATGCGAACATACAGTCTCCAGTAATATCCATATCAGTAAGCATAAGACTGATAAGGTTTTATGGCTAGGACTATAGCCCCTCTTAGCTAGGGCACCAATAATACAATGTGCACATCGCCGACAGTATTTTCCCACTACCTTGTCGAAGCGGTAGCTATCTCAAGTCATATTAAGATTCAATATAAGAAAGCAACATATCGATGGACACCATTATGCAACAATAGTATCCTCCATATCAATAAGCTCAATATCAATCAATCAATTATCAATAAGATCAATGGCATTGCAATAGATGATATATCATCAATGACAAGTGGTTTGATAATCAATAAAGACATGGAACAAAAGTTGGTTTGACAAAGAAAAATGAAAGGCCAATTGGCATGCCAACGTCATTGACGACAATGGCATTCAAATGGTAGGCCTATGGAATTCAAAGCAATAGGCCAAAGACAAAACAACTAGGTATTTAATCAAACACTTGGTGGGCACAAAATGACAAGCCAATAGGTTAAGTTTTGGTCCAAGTTTGGCTTGCCCATTTCAATCAACAACAAAGCACATTGGCAATAATGCAATAGGTATCAAATAGGCAAGATTAAACAACACAAATTGGATCAAATTGGCATAGGAATTTAAGGCAAAAATCAAGCAAAACCTAGGCAAGTGAATAGTAATGGTGGTTTATCCAAAACATGGGTTTTTTCATATGAATTCCAATAATCAATCTAAGGTATTAGGCATGATATTTGATGCATATAAGACTCACCTAAGCCTTCCAAATGCTTTGAAAAATTGATTTCCACTCAAATTCTTCAATGGAGTTAATAAGCACAACTTGACAAATTCTTGAATTCTACACCAAATAATCCATCAATTAGTCCATAGATAACGCTCCTGCTTCCGCATCAACCTAGTCAATGGAGCTGTAATCCTGTAGAAATCCTTCACAAACCTCCTGTAATACTCTACCATACCTAGAAAACTGTGAACCTCTGAAACACTGGTAGGCTGAGGCCAATTAGCAACCGCTTCAATCTTCTGAGGATCCACCTTAATACCATCCTTGCATATCACATGCCCAAGGAAACACACTTCAGTTAGCCAGAACTGGCATTTAGATAACTTAGCATACAACCGATGCTTCCGAAGTGTCTGTAATACAATCCTCAGATGCTCCTCCTCACTCCTAGAATAGATGAGTATGTCATCAATGAATACAATGACAAACTTATCCAAAAATGACCTGAACACCTTGTTCATCATATCCATGAAAGCAGCTGGTGCAGTGGTCAACCCGAATGGCAACACCAAGAACTCATAATGCCCATATCGAGTCTTGAAAGCAGTCTTATGTACATCACCCTTCTTAATCTTCAATTGGTGATACCTAAACCTCAGATCAATCTTTGAAAAATGGCTAGCACCCTGCAGTTGATCAAACAAGTCATCTATCCGAGGCAATGGATACTTGTTCTTCACTGTCACCTTGTTCAGCTACCTATAGTCTATACACATCCTCAAAGAGCCATCTTTCTTCTTTACAAACAATACCGGTGCACCGCAAGGAGAACTACTCAGTCTGATGAATCCTCTATCCAATAGCTCCTATAACTGTACCTTCAATTCCTTTAATTCAGTTGGAGCCATTCTGTATGGAGGAATAGATATGGGATCAGTGCCTGCATGCACTTCAATCTTAAACTCAATCTCCCTATCAGGGTGCAATCCTGGAAACTCCTCAAAAAACACATTAGGAAACTCCGGACTACCGATATCTGATCAAGATCTACAGAAGACTTCTGTATATCTATCACATGAGCCAAATAGGCTGAATAGCCTTTCCCAATCATCCTCCTAGCCTGGATAACATAAATCAGATTAACCCTAAACTCTTGAATATCACCTTGAAACTCAAACTCTGGCTGCCCCTCAGGCTGAAATCTAACCTTCTTCTGATAACAATCAATAACTGCCCAATGCCTCGTAAGCCAATCCATACCCAAAATAACATCTAACTCTAATACAGGCAACTCAATTAAATCAACATGCAATATGTTATCATCAATCTCAATCACACAGTCATGATAGAAATAATCCACATCAACACTCTCACCCATAGGAGTAGCAATCATCAAAGGCACATCTAACAATCTCCTTTCCTTATTCAATTTAGGTGTAAAGTGTGGTGACACAAAGGAATGAGTAGCACCAGAATCAAATAAGGCATCTGGAATCTCATTCTAAGTTAGAATAGTACCTGTGACCATATTGTCTGATCTCTGGGCCTCCTAGGTGTTGACTGCAAACACTCTGCCCTGACCCCTACTAGCTGGGGCCTGACTACCACTGGGAGTCTATCATTCTCTGCCTCTACCTCTGCTTGAAGCCTCTTTGCCCATATTTTGACTCATCTGTACCGTCGACTGAGAAACCGTTGCAGATGGCTGCTGCTGCTCACCCTATAGTGGACATCTGCTAATGAAGTGACCATGTTGTCCGCACTTCAAACAGGCACCTGACTATAACCAACACTCCCCTCCGTGCCTCCGTCCACAGAACCCACAAACTGGCACACCAGACATCTGTGCTGCTGGTCTAGAAGAACCCTATGAATAAGCAAGTGTAGACCATACCACTGATGGTCCCCCACTCTGAACCCTCCTCCTCTAACTACCAGCTGATGATCTCTGATCAAATCGAGGCACTGGCTCTGCTTGCCTAGGTTGGGAGCTGCTCTCCCCCCCTAACCTGAGATCCTGGACCTTCTTTCCTCTTTTGGTCCCTCTTTGCCCTTTCTACCTTATACTTATCTTCCATTTGTGTGGCCTTATCAATAACTATCATCAGAGAAGCAAACTCAATAGCCAATAATGCATTATGAAGTGCAGCATATAAACCCCTCTGAAATCTGATGATCAAATCAGCCTCTGTAGGTAGAATGTGAGTAGCATACCTACTTAACCTGATGAACTCCTCCACGTACTCCTCAACTGATCTATCCCCCTGCTCCAACTGCTCAAATATAACACCTCAGTTTAAAGCTTTGAACTTAAGCTTTAAAGGGAAAACCTAAAGGGTTCCTTCTTTTATTTATATGATGTGTATTTATGCATGTTTATGCTTGAATTGAATTTTTATGCATGTTTTAGAAAGTTTCACACGTGTAAAAGTGGTTTAAAAGCTGTTAGGAAGAAATCGGGAAAAATTGAGTGTTTGGTGAACTGGGGGTAAAATGGTCATTTCACACCCCTTCGAGTTTTATGAAAATTAACATGATATTTGAAGGTAGAAAAGAATATTAGGACATGAAAATGATGATATTTTAATTATTTGAAGTTTTGTTGGAGAGTTAAACCCGGTTGAAAATAATTCCCGGTAAGCTGCTCGATTGAGGTGCTTCATTTAAACTAAGGGCAATTTGGTCTTTTCCTTTGGAATATGAACTTATATGGTGTATGCAACCTTATGGAATCATTTTAGGCTTGATTAAATCTAACCATTGGATGAAATGATGAAGAAATGGATGGTTGGATGGATAGGTTTCACCATTTTTATCATAAACCTAATGTATGGAATCAAGCCTTTAATATTTTAGTGGATTTTTCCCACCTCTTCATTGTTCATCATCTTCATCACCATTTTACCAACCATTTTCTCTCTCATTCTTCACCAAACTTTCGGCCACCTTAAGACAACATCAAAGGTTATAGTTTTCTTCCATTTTTGGATAGAAACTAGTTAATTCCATTAGCCTAAACACAAATATAACCTTAAATTTCAAGGAAAAATAAGAAAAAGCTAAGAATCAAAGCTTTGAAGAACTTTTGGTAAGTTAATGGTTTTGATATTCTTTTGATTCAAATATGATTATAAGGTGTTCTTTGATAATTATTAGTGTTTAAAACATGTTTTGGATGGATGAAATTCAAAAAGTTGGAATGAAACCCTAATAGGAAGAACTTTGAATCAAATTGATGTTTTGATGAATCTTTTAGTTTAAATGATGTTTAATTGATGTGTATGATATGAATTTATGGTTGAATGATTGAAACAAATCCATTTGGTGGAAGTTTTGGTTTGGCCGAAATGATGGTGATGGATAATGGTATTTGATTTTTGATGTTTAATAGATTTAAAGGTATGCATGATGTGTATTTGATGTATTTAACATGAATTGATGATTAATTGATTGAAAGAAATTCATTTGAATGGAACTCCATTTAGACCGAAACTTGAGGTGCTTGGAATGTGATTTATGCTTTGATGTTTAATAGGTATTAATGGTTAAATGTTATGCATTTGGTGTATATAAATGTTGTATAATTGAATGGTGTTGAAAAATAGATGAATGGAATGATTTCCATTAAAGTGGAACAATGTTGACTTTGTTACTTTAAGGTGTTAGGCTAATGCAATTGAAGAAGTAAGGTTTGAATATAGTTTAATGGCATGAATGATTGAAATGTATAAGTTTAAATGTGGAAAGGTTGAATGATATAAGTGATTTGAAAGCATACTTGAAATTTGGTGTATGTTTAGTATGAAATATTGAGCTAAGTGTTTGGAAGTTCATAACTTAGTATTATAATGATGAATATGTGTAATGTGAATGAAATATAGTGATAGAAATGCATTTGA
>CANXYC010388430.1:0-28615 GCA_948193065.1 Aleurites moluccanus
TGACAAGCATAGAAGGGAACAAGTTTTCTCTGTTGGAGATCAGGTTATGGTGTTCCTTAGGCGTGAAAGGTTTCCAGTTGGGTCATACAGTAAGCTGCAGCCAAAAAAATATGGGCCTTTCACCATCACCAAGAAGATCAATGACAATGCCTATGTTCCAAAGAGCATGGGAATTTCCAACACTTTTAATGTTGCAGACTTGTTACTTTTTCATAATTCTGATGAGCCGTTATATCCAGATGCTAAGCCCAACTTGAGGGCGAGTTTTCCCAAGTGGAGGAGACTGATGTGGAGAGTGTTTGCTTCGAATTCTTGGATCGCGTAGATAAGAAGAAACAGAAGCGGAAACCCAAGTAGTTTATGGGCCAGTTGGGTCGGGGCCCGTTTGGCCTTCTGAAAGCAGCTTCATTTGAGCCTTTATTGGCCATAGTTCAAAGGGGAAACGGCCCAGCGAATCAAACTCAGACTTGTTACTTTTCCATGATTCTGATGAGCCGTTATATCCAGATGCTAAGCCCAACTCGAGGACGAGTTTTCCCAAGTGGAGGAGACTGATGTGGAGAGTGTTTGTTTCGAATTCTTGGATCGCTTAGATAAGAAGAAACAGAAGCAGAAACCCAAGTAGTTTATGGGTCATTTAGGTCGGTACCCGTTTGGCCTTCTGAGAGCAGCTTCATTAGGGCCTTTATTGGCCCTAGTTCAAAGGGGAAACGGCCCAGCGAATCAAACTCATCGCTAAAGCGATGAGCGACAGCTTTTTTAGGTTAAATTCCAATATTTAGGCATTCATTTTGGCAGTTTTATGTTTTTATCTATTTTTGGTAGTTTTTGTTTCCTTATTTAATTTAGGTAGGAAAATCTGTTGGTGTATTTTTATTTAAGGCAGTTATTATGTAATATTTTTATTTTCATTATGATGTAGATTTGGTGATTTATTTTCTTTTCGGAATATATTACCAAATTAGCCTCTTGGGGTTTTCTTAAGTTTATTCTCTATAAATAGCTTGTAAAATTTTAGAATTAGACTGTTTTTTTTTTTATTAATAAAACATTCAGTTCTCTATTTTGAATTACACACTCTTGTTTGAATGCTTACACTATGCGTCAAGATATATAAATGATCATGATTTTTTAGCTTCTCATCGCAGAAAAAAAAAAAAAACTATTATCTTTATAGAAAGAAAGCATTCCAATAAATTATGAAGAATTATTAATCTACGACATTTCACATTAAATATTATTGGAAGCACTAGGCTATACTATGAACTCCTAGCATTTTTTTTTTTTGATAAAAAGACTTGAATTGAAATCATAAATGTTTATTTCATACTTCACTTTATAAGAAAAAAATGCCCTAGTAAGGGTTGATGGTTCTTTAATTCTATGGGGGTGTTTATTTATATGTTTTGGGAGGAACAACATACGTTGGGCTAGAAAATAATTCCAGTTGTGATTTTCATGAATATCACGATACTTATTTAAAATCTTAATTGGCATTTTAAGGGGATAAATCGATGGAAAATAAATGCTATTCATAATAGCTTTGAAAATTCAATTAGCGGTTGACGAAATTTACGTGATTTTAGAAATAAAAATACAACCATTTTATACTATTGACTTCCTTTGTCCTTTTCTCAATTTTCACTTAAAAACCAAAATAACTATTTTATTTTCATCTGTTGATTTCATTGAAAATCCTAGGCGAAGATATTTTTCATTTTATTGATGAAGTTGTTTATTCTTTTTTACTTTTTTATTCTCTTGAAAATCCTAAAATTACTCTAAATTGTTTAGAATTTTTGCTTCCTGATTTATTTTATATTTTTTTCTGGATTTTTTTTAGGTATTTTTCCTTTTTTTTTTCTGAATATTTTTTTTCTTCTTCTTATTTGTATTTTCTAAAACTTTCGCTTTTGATTTTATTTTTTTGGATTCGTTGAATATAACTGTATTTTAATTTTTGTTTCGGTTATTTTTTTTGTTATGTTTTATGTGAATATATAAATACATGCATATTTTTAATTTTTAATTTTTTAATATTTTTATAGAGTCTTGCTATTTTAATTAAATTAATTTTAGCAAGATTAATGTTTGTCAGAATTAGTATAAATTTTTTTAAGAAAATTACGAAATCTAAGTGTATAAATATAACTGCTAGAAAAAAGAGAATGTTTTAATATTTTTATATTTTAATCATCCATTTTACCTAAACACTTAAAAAAAAAAAAACTATTTTCCTCAATTTAAAAACTCCATTCATTCAAACAATTAATCATTTTTTTAATTCATTTTAAACTCAATTCATTTTTTTCAATTAATAAAACCTTGAATTTTTCGGTCCTCATTTTTCAATCAAACACCTATATATTGTATCATAATCATATATGGATAATAGATTAATACTGAAAGTTCGGATGGTTACAACGTTTCATAATCTAACATGGAAATAAAGAAATGAATTAATATACTAAACTTAATATGTGATGTCATAAACTCATGAAATAATTTCAACATAAATGTAATCATTTGCTTACCAATTTAATAATTCATCAAAAGTACTAAATTTAAAAATATGTTTTGTAGAATGTAATAAAATGTAATTATTTATATATATTTTTTAAAATAAATTTATATAGCATAAATAAATAAAAAAACAAAAATAACAACAAAATTATAGTAATAGCGTGTTGCAGCTGTGTAAATCATCTTCCTCCTGATAAACATTTCTGGGCCATCTGAAGAAAAAACACAGAGAGACTCATTCGTAGAAACCCAGAGAGAGAGGGCCAAAGGCAGCCCTCTCCCTCTTTCAATCAAAATTTCCATTCTTTCAATCAAAATTTCCATTGCCAGACAAAAAAAAAAAATTAAGATCAAGAATCATAATAATAATCATATGATTCTCCTTCTTCTCCAATCTCAATCACTTGTCTTTGATGCGACGATCGCATGCCCGTACTCGGGTCGATTCTATACCCAAATCCAATAGTCAAATGGATCCCATCAAGCTCCAGATCCGATCCAATCCCCGATCTTCCAAAACCAAACCCAACAAATTGACCACCTTATCTATCTTTCTCGCTTCTGTTTTAGCCCTAATCGCTATCTTATCTTGCTACTTTCTCTTTACAGTTTGGGACTCTATTGATTCTCGTAAGACTTTTGGTATTATCATCGATGCAGGCAGTTCCGGTACTCGGATTCATGTATTCGCCTACAAGATTGACGGCGGGAAACCGGTTTTTGATTTTGGCGGTGGGGCAATGAAAGTGAATCCGGGATTATCGGCGCATGCGGATAATCCGGAAGGGGCGGGTCGGTCATTGGAGGAGCTCCTGGAGTTTGGGAAGGGGAGAGTGCCGAAAAAACTTTGGGGAGAAACAGAGATTCGGTTAATGGCGACTGCTGGAATGAGATTGCTTGATTTGGAGGTTCAAGAGAGAATTCTGGAGTCGTGTAGAAAGGTTTTGAGGAAGTCCGGCTTCAAATTCAGGGATGACTGGGCCTCCGTTATTACTGGTATAGTGTTTTATTGATTGGTGATCTCTATGTACCTTGTTTTGAATCCTGATCCGCACTTGCATTGCAGGCTCCGATGAGGGGGTGTATGCTTGGGTTGTTGCCAACTATGCATTGGGTAGTCTCGGCGGCGATCCTCGTGAAACGACTGGGATTATTGAACTTGGTGGAGCTTCTGCTCAGGTTTTGTTTCATTTTCTGAACTTTCATATTTTTCACAAAAATATGGGATTTTGTTAGTAGTGTTTTTTCCGCTTACGTGGAGTTGTAAGTCGTTCACAATACTTTTAGTTGGTATTCGACCAAAAAAAACAAAGATTTCTAGTTGGTTGCACAGAGTTGCTGTTCAAGAGCAACTTTGAGAAGTCTTAGCTTAGCTACTTCTATTACAGTAATGATTTTTATCGAAGTAACAAGTTCTGAAAATTGAGAGTTGATTTAATGATATTTTGTGTATGGCAATCAATAATTTTAGTTTTTTTTTTTTTTTCATATTATAATTAACATGGACTTGGTTTCCTGTTACTAGACTTGGTTTCCTGTTACTAGAGTGCTATTTTGTAAATTCTAGACATTAGGTTCGAGAAGAAGATAACTGAATCATGTTTAGCTTTTAGTGATACATACAAAGAATCTTTTAGAAACTACAGGAGTTTGTTATTAGTCCCCATGCTCTGAAAAATAAATATAAATCATTTAGAATCTTTTATCTTTTGATGCTTCTGGAAGGGAAGATGGTGAAATTTCTGATTTTTCTTATTCTTCTTTTAGGTGACTTTTGTTTCAAATGAGCCAGTGCCTCCTGAGTTCGCACGCACTGTTAAGTTTGGGAATATTACTTACAATATCTATAGCCATAGCTTTCTTCATTTTGGCCAGGTAACCTCAAAAAACTTAATCTTCATTTGGTTGTGTTCATTTGAATCTTTAAATGTCCTGGATTTTATTGAATTTGGACCTTAGTGGGACTGACTTCAAAATTAGCAACATTGGATTTCAAATTTTGCTTTATGTATTTTTTTGGAGAAGAGAAAGGTAGTGGGGGTGGGGACTTACTGAAGATTAGACTGCAACTTTGGGTTGTGGGTATGAACAGAGCCAAATTCCAATTTCTAAAGTAAAGTTTTGGCAAAACAATGAGACCTACGAAATTGACACTTGAAAAGTAAAAAATGAAAAATAATTTCAATCACATTCATGGTCTGCTAAACTTTCATATTTTGTACATTTTACCAAGGCTTCATCAACATATCAACTTCTTAGATTTTAATAAAGTTGTGCCCAGTTAACTGCTATTGATTGCATTAAACCTATATCTTTGAACTGTGGCCATTTAATTTCTAATGGTATGCTGGATTATGGTTTGGGAGTATTGACTTTTTTATTTCAGCAGGATGCGGCAGTTGAAGCATTGAGGGAGTCACTTATCTCAGTGGATTATCAATCAGGTGGGCATGCATATTTCTACTTATCCTTTTGGCAATGGATACATAAGATTAGGATTTCTTAAAATGGTCATTGAAGTTTTTGTATTATGCCTTGAAATATTTAACTAGCTCATGAGGGTTATTTAATTGGTTTAATGAGTCTTTCTTCAATAAAGCTTGAGATCATTACTGAGGTATATGTTTAAATACATTTAGTTTTAATGCATAACTTCAGCTAGTTTAAGTGTGTTTGTATGTCTTTGAACATGGCAACTACTTATCATTACAATTATTTATGATATTACTCAAGATTGAGGTCATTATATCTGATCTAGGTCCATATTTGAATATTGTTCTTTCTGCTAGACTTCGGTCTCCTCTCATGCATTTTGGCAATTTGTATGAAGGAAAATAAAAATGTTGGAAGAAAGATGATCGGATGTTATTCAGATACTCTACGGAAATCAATTACTCAATTGGTGTTATACGTGACACTTGTAGCTGCAAATGTGATTGCAGAAGACAATGCATGTCACTTCTTCAACTCTGGCTGTAGAGTTTTTATTTGTTTATTTATTGCATAATTTTCAAACATCCATCATCTGTTGCAATCACACTATATAAATTGTAAGGAATTTTCTATTATTTTTATTTTTGGGGTGGGGAATTGTTGCAGCAGATTTTTAGTTTCCCACTTACAGACAAACTAAGTTCATAAACATTTTATCTGCAATCTTGAGTCAGATAACAATCTTACTAGACTCTGCAAATTATTTAGTTTCCATCAGGGGGATACTACGAGGACAAAGATAAGCAATGAAGATGCTTCTTGTTCTTGATTATTTACTCCTCCTCCCTCCTCCTCCTCCTTCCTCTCCCTCCTCCTCCTCCTCCTCTTCCTGCTTCCTCTCCCTGTATCATTTTGTTTTCCTTGGCACATTTTATGTGATCCTTTACTTTTTTAAGTACCATGTGAAATGATTGTTAAATATTCTATTGTTATGTGTTTCATGATTTTCCCCTTCATTGGTTTGGTATTGTTTGTATGGAAGCTTAATCTTTTATGTTTTACCTGTATTTTAGCTTCTGAATCACTTGAGAAAGGAATATTTATAGATCCCTGTACTCCTAAAGGTTACTCGCGTGATACCGAATCTTGGAAGTCCTCTACAGGCTCAATGGAAAAGAATAATGTTTTATTCAGTCTTCATTCAAGGGGTAACTTCTCTGAGTGCAGGTCTGCAGCATTAATGTTGTTACAAAAAGGAAAAGGTTGCAACTTAATCAAGTTCTCTGTCATGGATTTTTTTGTTATAGGCTTTCTATTCATTTCTTTTGGCATGATAATGATCATTGCTTTATTTATCTGAGTTGCAGAGAAATGTTCCTATCAGCACTGCTCCATAGGATCAACTTTCATACCTAAGCTTCAGGGGAAGTTCCTGGCCACTGAGAATTTCTTCCATACATCAAAGGTTTTATAATTATCTCTTGTTTAATATTTTCCAGTCTCATGTTTCTTAGGGTTCTGTTTCTCTTGTTATATATGCTTAACATTGGAGAAACAAAAAACCCTTATTGCCAAAGAGTCTAACTTTTGTTGTAACAATATCAATTGTGCTTAATGTACTGATTACATGTTTCTGAGTCCTTATATTTTCTTTTTCTTCTGCTGTTGGATTGATTAGTTCTTTGGATTGGGCCCAAGAGTATTTCTTTCTGATCTTATTATGGCTGGAGAACACTTCTGTGGAGAGGACTGGTCAAGGTTGAAAAGGAAGCACCAATTGTTAGGTGATGATGATTTAGTACGATATTGCTTCTCTTCAGCGTATATCGTGGCCCTGCTTCATGACAGTCTTGCAATTGCATTGGATGATGAAAGGTAGGTTTTCATCTTACTACTTGTTTGGAATGTCCTCCTACAGTCCTACTCCTTGATTGCTGATTGCATCTGGTCTTGAATTTCCTAGGAACAAAATAATCCTATATTAATGAAACTTTTCATGTTTCTACATAAAATTGTTTATGAAAGGATTGCATGTTTGAACAGGATTCTATTTGTCAATCATGTTGGAAACCTTCCACTTGACTGGGCGCTGGGAACTTTCATCTTGCAGAGCACTACATCACTGGACTTACAGCACACAGATTGGTTTACCACTATTATTAGTGATGACTCACCCACACTGATATTGCTAATTGCCATTGGCATATTCTTGATGTTTATAGCGTGGTCTATATCAAAATGGAGGAAGCCTCAGTTAAAGACAGTTTATGATCTAGAGAAAGGGCGGTATATAGTTACTCGTGTTGGAAGAAGTTGATAAGCATATCTCAAGGAGATGGAATACTTCTTTTCTTGGCATTGCAGATGAGGAGGAAGCTCCTATGTAATTACAATGATCATTTAACAAAACTTTATGCCTCCTCTGGTTACTTCCAAATACGAAATTCACCATTGTAAAGCTACCTTTTCTCTTTTGAATAGATGAGACCATATTGAGGTTGTAGCATGGTGAGTTTAAGAGAATGCAGTGTAAGTAGTGAAAAGCATAGGATAGAAAGATTAGTTTCCCATCTTGTATGTAGCCTGAGTTCAAAATCTCAATTTCATCACACCAAATGCTTCCTAATTATAGGAACTACAAATTTTAAGATGATTAGTTACTCAGTCATGCAAAATGTTGTATGAAAAAGATTTATATATTTTTTCTTGACCACGATTGTTTAAATTACTCATCTTTTCAGGTTTTCAAGAATAGACTGTTTTTTCTTAAATATATTTATTTTTATTGTTTCTATCTCTTTTTTAATCCTTTCTAATTGTATAACAATTATTATTAAGGTAGTTAAAGTTACCTCATCAATCAATTTAGAAATTATTTTTTTTTTCAAATCATTTTTGTAATTTTCAATTAAAATTTTAAACAAATTAGTATGTATAATTCACTTATATACAATAAATTTAAATTAATTAATTAATACTTAAAAATTATTAAAAAAATGATATTTAATTTAATTTAATATAAAAATAATAATTCACTTATCTTTTATTTTTAAAATATTATTTATACAGAAAGTTTTGTGAGGCAAAATTGTGACAAATGACAATACATTCATGGTGCCGTGCAACAACCCTTGTAAGCATATAAGAAGGGATCGTTGTTCATGGCAATTCACCCTTCTTGTAATTACCAATAATTAATAAAATGGATGAATCTGTTTTTGGTAATTCTACAGCTTCTTAATTGGTTCCAGCAATAAGAATTTAAGAAACAAGAAATGCAACATCCATACAAAAGTTTGTTGCAGAATTGAAAGAGAATAAGAAAGATGTGGTGGAGAATGTAAAATTTAAGCACTAATGCTGATTTGAAAATGGATGATGAGTTGTGATTATTTATGGTAATTTGCATTTTACCACTATTTTTGCCTTTTCTTTTTCAACTTTCCCTGTAAATTTATGGCTAAGATTTATCTTGCTTTGATCTCTTGTCTTTGTTTTAAAATTCACTAAATTAGAATTAAAGAGGAGATAGAAAATTAAAGCAAAATAATTTTTTTCTTTATTTTTTATTTTGATAGGTTTCGCTTTTTATTTGAATTTTTTTTTCCACGTCATTATTTCTGTCATAGAAAAATATATAATAATTTTTTATTAAATTAAAATCAAAAATTAAATTGCTTAATAATAATAATAATAAATTAAAGTTACTTGAGTTCAATAAAAAAAATAATGACCAAAGTAAGTATACATTTTATTCTTGTCGACAGGTGAAATAGTACTCATAATAATATATATAATATTTTCTTTGACCATATTGAAAACTATATATTTTAAAATATAAAAGAAAAAGAAAAACAACTATATATAAAACTGTGGGCCCGGTTCATTCAACTAGATTCCGGTGCAGACCAAGTCATTTTCACGCGGCAACAAATCACACTCAATTCCGTTGGAAGCAAGTCTTAGAAAGTTTCAACTTTAACGGATACATTAATTATCATCGGTAATTCCTAAATGTTCTGTTTGTGTTCCCAATCCCATCCTTAGAAAACGCGGTTTTTTTTTTTTTCTTTGGAATAAAAAACAAAACAAAGGCTTTTAGCTTTACCCATTTCGCTAAAATACAATTTTTTTTTTATTTTTTATCTTTTTACTCTCTCAATCTCTTTCTTTGGAATTTCTGGGAAACCTGCGATCCGCTGTTTGCAATAGCGTGATCTAAGGTTTCTAAGGCTCTAATTTGTCTTAAATTTTCCAGCTTTTTCTGTGGATTGTTCCATTTTTGAATTTTTCTCTTTTTTGTTAATTTAATTTGCGGGGATTTATAGAGGAGATTTTCAATTTTAAAAAATGAGTGATCACGTGGTTTTGTACGTGGATCGGCTGATCAAAGTGGAGCCTGATCCGAAACTTCCGGTGGCCGGTGCTGGTCCTTCTTGTTCGAGGATTAATGAGGAAAAGGATGGTGTTGTTTTGGGGAAGGAGAAGGAAGATGAAGAGGAGGAGCCGTTAATTCAGACTGCTGAGTGCCGCATTTGCCAGGAAGAGGATTCAGTTAACAACTTGGAGACTCCCTGCGCCTGCAGTGGGAGCCTCAAGGTATAAATTAATTTTTCAGTTATAGGATTTTCATGGTTTTATTTGTCAATATCAGTTTTGCTAGATGATGGGTTTCTAATATTGGATGATGAATTCTATGCATATGCCTGTTGAGCCATAGGCTATCCATTTATTTAGCTAAAATACAAATTTTGCTCTCTGTTTAGAGCTTGAATTGTTTTTGCGTTTACATTTGTATATCAAATTATAATTTTTATTTGGACAACAATTTCCTAATGATGTTTATTCCATTGGCCTATTTTAATCTTTTACTGTATTTACAATGGATGAAATTTATCAAATTTCCAACTTGCTTTTGTGGATATTATGGGAGTGGCCCATTACCTTTTGATTTTCGTATGGAAATGCTGAAAAAAGCAAAATGCCATATGTATTATAGTTCTTTAATTATTGGGTTAAATTATCAATAGGATCCCTGGTAAAATGATCTATCAGCAATTCAAATTTTTGGAAATTCAACTGTTGGAAGTTGCTGTTCATTTGAGCTTGAGTATTTCATTGCCTTGCTCATGTTATTCTTCTTTTCATTTGATATATTTTCTATGTTTATTAATGACTGTATATTTCTTTTATTCAGTATGCTCACAGGAAATGTGTTCAGCATTGGTGCAATGAGAAAGGAGATATCACTTGTGAGATATGTCATCAGGTACGTTGACTGTGTATAGTTCCGGATGGTTGTCCTATGTCTGAGATTACATGTTTCATGCATGGTTTGAAGTTGATTTGGTTCAACTCAGTATTACGCCATGAACTTTTCACCTTGAAACTTATTAATAGAAGTCAAATGGCCCTCTGCTTTGAGTGGAACACAAATGGGAAAAATTAAGTTGTAAAATCCCAAAAAGAAGTGAGCAAACAGTAAGTAGGTTTCTATTTATTCGATTAGAATATAAAGATATTATAATCTGTCATGCAGTAAACTACCATTTGGTTCTTCTATGTAACAAATTTCGATGAATTCTGAGTACTTGAATAACTATATTCTCAAACTCCTCAAGCTGTAGGTGTTTATATTGTTACTAACTTCATCATATTGTTGATTGCTCATGAATGTATTTTAGAATCTAGAAAAGTGGTGGTATTCATCTGGGTTCTGCATGTATTTTTTACATTACTGTGACCGAATTCTCAAATTATATTGTTTGTTGGTACTTGTTGGCAAATTATTTAAATTAATATATTTTATAAATCTATAACTACATCTTTTAGTCTTGATTCTTGTCTTTTGGGTTTGCTATATAGCCTTATCAACCTGGTTATACTGCTCCACCTCGTCCACCTCACACTGAAGACACTGCAATTGATATTGGGTAGGTCAAAAGTCTCATATATTTTTGAAAATTTTCTGCAATTTTTGCCGATTTCTCTTTTCTTCTGGCATTATATATAATTTGATACGGATCAGAAATGCCCATTGATCCATTGGGATCTGCACTAGAGATGCCATTTTATGTCATCTATGATTTTTGCATCATCACACTTCTTTTAACCCTTTTTTTTAATGATCTTTGTTTACAGTGGAGGCTGGACCATCTCTGGCACTCCTCTGGATCTGCGTGATCCCCGCCTATTGGCAATTGCAGAAGCAGAACGCCATTTTCTGGAAGCTGAATATGATGAGTATGCTGCTTCAAATGCTAGTGGAGCTGCATTTTGCCGTTCAGCTGCTCTCATTGTAAGCCCTTTAGAATTCATAAATCCACCTAACAAGTGATAATTATACACTACTATAAATTTATAATGTTTCTGCTTCTTGCTGTTTTATGGAATGAGGAATGGGAAGGATAATATTAATAGAAGATGAAATGAAGATGGTTGTTGGTTTTATAAATATATCTCTTTTAGCTTCAAAATTTTTATTTTCTTCTGCACAATAATTATGATTTCATGACTACAAAAGTTTATGCCTTGGAGGAAAACCTACTTATGCTATACTTTGGACACCTGGACTTGCCACCTGGGCTACAATGCCTGTTGTTACTTGCATTTATGATTTCTCCCACTAATGTCGTTTCTTATATAGGTTTCATGCTCCATTGATTCTCCGTGAAGTTCAGAATTGACTTTACTGCTTACTGTGCTTTTTTTTTTTAATCAGTTAATGGGCCTACTACTTTTGCGGCATGCACTGACTGTTACAGATGCTGATGGAGATGATGATGTGTCTACATTTTTCTCTGTAAGTTGAATTATTACAAACACAATAACATTCCTTTGCACTGTGTCTTGTCTGTACCAATTCGCTCCGTTTAGTATTCGGTGGATTGTATGATTCATCATTCTTTTGAACCGGTTGGTCTTTGGCAGCTTTTCTTGCTACGAGCAGCTGGTTTTCTTTTGCCCTGTTACATCATGGCTTGGGCCATTAGCATCTTGCAGCGTCGAAGGCAAAGACAGGTTAGCATCTCTTTCAATTTTATTCCTTGATGCTTGTGTCTTTGCCGATCCCCACCTTTTTGGTTCATATTAATGTTTTGACATGTTGCATACTGAAGTTAGTACCGTAATTTGGTGATACAGGAGGCTGCAGCATTGGCAGCAACACAAGTTGCTTTTGTTCTTCAATCAGGCCAACGTAGGGGTCTGCAGTTCACAATCGCCTCAGGCCCTCATGTAGCTGCACGCCAGGAGCCTGTTTAACAGGGAAAAACTAAGGGAAAAGATAGATGGAAGAAAATTTCCCAATCAATAATGTTTTGTATTAAAACCTAAAAAAAGAAAAAATTTATGAGATGACCATTTAAAAAGTCATTACGCTCTCAATCGGCACGCTTATCTTGTTTCCCGTTCCATAATATGTATAAATGATGCCACCTCACGAGGAGCTGAAGAAGTTAGTTGATATCTAAATTTGCTGTTAAATGTGGGTTTGTCTTCAATTGTAATTTTTATTTTTTTCACTTTTTTAATTTCTTTTTATTTCCCTTTTGTTCTTCCCCACTCAATGTTCCAAAATTTTCTTTCAGATTCAGATATCGCTATATTAGTGTGTTTAATTTTATTACTATGACTCTACTGCGATTCATACTCGTTTATCATATCTTATTATATGAATGCAACCACAATTTCATATAATATGAAATTATTGTTTGATCAAAGGAAAGAGTCTTGAAAGTTGAAAGTTGAAATTATTGTTTGATCAAGGCTGCTGCAGCAGTATGATTTAGATTATAGATTTGAATTTGAGACAAATCTGTTGTACGAATTATTAAAATTAAGTAAATTTAAATTTAGTTCAAATACTTAATAAAATCTAATCAGTCAATAAATAATTTAATATTTTAAATATTATTTTTTATGTAATTATTTTAAATTTATTATTTTTATTTTTAACTTAAATTTTTTTTTTTAATTTAAAATTTAAATTTTTTATACTTTTCAAATAAAAAATTTATAAATTTATAGATTTTAAAACACAAATTTGAAATATGAGAATTTGAAATCAACTTGGATGTTATTGCAGTGCCGTAAGAACAATTTATTACTTAGATGGAATCATTTAATTTTGTGCCAAGTATTTCCATTTTTATCATCTTGTTATGTTGAATTTGTCGCCGCCTTTATTGCATTAATTTTACAGTTCAAGATAGCTAATATAGCAAGGATTTTCGCTTTGCATTGCTTGCTTAATCTGCTGAACTGCATCGTCTCATCCCAAAGCATGCAAGAAAAAGAAGATAGCTAACCTGAGATGGTCAAATCTGTAGACAATGCTACTCATGTTTTTGGATGTTTACACACCTACGTAAGCCGTCCTGTCTGCTCAATCAGTTGCGGCTTAACCATCTTTGACCTTCATATGGGTGGTTAAGATACATAATTAGAGAGAAGTTAATGGCTGGTAGATTTGCTGTCTGAAAGACTTTGCAGAGCAGCGGATTGAAGTATCTGGTTTTTTATTAGGGCGGTATTTGGTAATGAGATTCCAACTTCCAAGGTTTAGTTTAATATAGAATGTGGTGTGTTTTATGCTAAGGGAGTTGTTATTTACTAACGAGGAATAATAATATTAGGCTCCTGTCTAAGTCTAAAGGCCCATAATATTGGGGGATTTAATTCAAAGATTGACAGTTTAGACTTAAAATAAGAAATAATTCACAAAAATTTTAAAATCAAAATGAGAAAAGTCTCCTCACTAGTTTATCTCGAATATAAAAAGACTCAAATAAATGTCTCCTCGTAAAAAATATGACACTGCGAGGGATAGTAAGAAGGACCTCCCTCAACCCTCAAAGCCAACAGACCGCTAATTTTTTAATAGTCTCTCTTTTTCCATAAGTTGATAGCTATGATATGCGATGGACTCTATAATGCACAAATTTTATATACAAGTGAGCCTTCTCATTATTATTGGCAAGGAAAGAATTGTATAAAACTCTCAATTTATGGGCAAGTTGCAACATAAGAACCATGCATATATCCAGTCTAATCATGCAAAAGGCATAATCAGTTCTGATGAAGTCGACTAACTCTCTAAATGTCAAATAAGATAATGACATTTATGCTCACATGTCTACTTAACTATATATCATTAGGTATAAAAAGAAGAGGTATTCACTATTTATGAATCATTTATTTTTTCTACTTGCTCATTTCAAAATCACTAAAACTCAATACTCCAAGAGAATATATCTGATTTAACTATCTGAGTGTTTTTGTCAAACCCTAAATTAATTCTTTGATTCCCCTTCTCTTTGTCTTGCAGTCCAAGAACACCAATTTGGCTCAGGCCCAACTAAAGAAATCCAACATCTTTGAGAATCAAATAGATTTTCTCGTATATAGTGAACAACAGCTCATTAGATGAATTATGATGTCTCTCTGTATTTTACCTGGTTCCTTAATGTGTTGCGTTGAAATTTCTTCAATTTATGAGCAGGACTTGGAACTTGAAAGAATAGCTCAATCTAGATTCTTTTTGAGTTGATGAATAATCAATTTCGTGAATAGGCGGTAGAGATTAATCAATGCAATTATAATACCTAATTGCAACATGTTTAAAGAAGATGAGAGAGTTCCTCGGCATGATTGAGAATCCTACATCGTATTGCCTTTTGTACAGCAACAGTTAGAATCACAAAATTTGTTAAAAATCTTGTCCAGCATCTAATATAAGAGAATTTCTGACCAACAGTTATCACCATTATATCCAATCTGATCTTCAATAATCAACACCACCGACTTCAATATCCTACCAATAATCTCCGCATAACGTTTTCTTTCTCAGAAATGATGGAAACAATTTGAATTCCTCAAAATAATATGCCCAATATTTACCCTTGTTTTATAGCAGAATGCAAACTAAACAAAACCAGAGATTCTTGAAAATGCAAATGGGTGCTCCTTCAACATTACCATCAAGTAGAATCTATCATATCATGCCCATGAATCTGTTCCCCTTTTTGATGAAAGCCCATTGTCGAGCACAGCCTTTTCTCTTTGTCCTTCAAACAGCATTTGGCAATACAACTCAAAAGCATCAATCTGGTAACCATATTTGCAGTAGCCAGTAAGCCAGATATAAGACTAGACCACGTGATCGAACTCTCCACTGAAAAGTTGGTTAGCTTCGACTAAACTCCCAGAATTGGCATAAGCAGCAACCATTGTGTTCCACGCAAACTCATCTCTATCGAGCATTTTGCCGAACATGTGGCGTTCTTTTTTATTTTGACAAATTATTCAATGGTCGATTTGATTCAATTATCGAATAAGAAAATCCTATGGATTTTGCAGTCCTGTGTAAGTGATGGGTCAGTCTTATTTGCTCAAATGACCGCCTCTGATTTGATTCGATTCAATGTCTTTAGAAGGATCAGCTTCAACGACGTGTCGTTCAAATTAGAAAATGATAAAAATTATATATATATATATATATATATATATATATATATATATATCACATTAGTAAAATGGCCCATTAGCTCAGCTGGTTAGAGCGTCGTGCTAATAACGCGAAGGTCGCAGGTTCGAGACCTGCATGGGCCATCTCTCATGAAACTATCCTTTACAAGTAAGTTTCATAGTACTCTTTCCTTTTTTTATTTATTTATGCAAGATATATACAAATAAATTAATTTATTATACTCTTTCCTTTTTTTATTTATTTATGCAAGATATATACAAATAAATTAATTTATTATTTAACTTATTTTGTAAAAAATTATTTAAAATTTTAAACTCAACAATTTTTTATAATGAAATGTGTTATAAACTGAATTATTGAATTATTGATGATGAATCTAAATAAATAATCCACACCAGCCAAAATACTAATTTAAACCTAATTATGAAATCAAGCATATTGATTAATTAATGTCTTTTTTTATTTTTGCCATGACAATTTTTTTTATAAAAATGGTGTTCACAAAATTATGGAGCAGAGCAAAACTCCTTTAGTCAGTTAATGTGACAAATACCTGTACAATTTCCAAAATTTGTTCCTAATAAGCCAATCCATGTATTTATTTATGATTCCACGTTATCTCAAATTATTCCTAAAACATAAGCTAAAAAATTGCCCCAGTTCAACCAATTTGAATAGGTTGCTTTCATCTCACTTTTTAATTTGATAATTTCTTTACCTGAAATTTTTATTTTGACACTGAAATTGACCATTATATACCTCTACTTACAAGAATTAGAAGGCTTCCAGATCTATTTTCTACCACAACAAGCATGTAGAATCAAGATCCACCAAAAATGGCACACTCTCTTCTGCCAGAATGATCTTTAGACCTTTGAATAAATCACAAGATAGTGTTCCATAATTGAAATGTGGCGATTTTGAACTTTCTCACATAGACTTGGCCCACTTGGCCAGTTGATTTTCATTTGAAGCAAAGTTTCAAGAAAAGAAAAATAAGCAAAGTTGCAAGCTTATTTATGCTTTTATCTTTAACTTGCTTTGGCACTCTTATTTTGCTTCTTTTATATGATGGCTTAGTCAAGATACAATAGATGAAGTGATTGCAATGAGACAGCTACAAATCTAAATCAAAGTACTGAACAAAAGTCATTACATCATGACCAAAATCGAGAATCTACAAAGCTATATTTAAACAATACAGAGGATTTCCCTTTAAAATTTTTAATTTAATAAAAAAAAATGTCTATTTAAGTTGAGAGATTAAGATTTTTTTTTAATTATATATTCCAGTGTTAACTATTAAGATTCTAATGGTAACTCAACTTTAATACAACATAAAGCATATATCTAAAAACATTTAACAAAGTACATAACGGTACTAATAATTAGAATAAGGCCCCACTTGTCAATTCTTTATCCTAATTTGGCAGTAGGCTTGGTTTCAATATGGAAAGTGTAATGGATAAGAAGTGAAGAACGATCTCCAGAACCAACTCATCAAAAACCCTCACAAAGATGATGTAATAGTATACAGAAATTAGTTTTCTCCATTATGACCATATGAAGGATTTACTGTATTCTTCCAACATCCAAAACCACCACCTCCTTTTTATTCATCGAATTGAACACGATAAATAAATACATTTAAGAGAAGGGAAAAAAAGCATAATAGAAAATAGAAAAATAATCTGGATCATACGTTTAAAAGATGCTATAATTATAATTGACAAAAAATATCATCACAACCCTAAATTTTTACCTTTTTTGGCTATTAGTCCCCTAAAAATTTATTTATTCTAATCAAGTTCTCAAATTTTTATTTTTTAACACATTGAGTTTTTTTTTTACAATTATTAATGAAAGCATTGTTCACCTGCCTAAAAAAAGCATGAACAAGAATGAAGATACTGACAAGGATTGCAATCAGTAAAGTGAAAAAATAAAAAATAAATATAATACCTTAAAATTAAAAAAATTATTTATATTCTCTCGTTAACTTGAAATTTTTTTCCTTAATATAATATTTGGTCTCTCAAAATATCACGTTAGTTCCGTCTCTTGTTAAAATATTTATGGTTGAATATAATACTCAAACCAATATATAATAAATAAATAAAAAATAATAAATTTCGAGAGGATTATTTTTTAAATAATATAATTGTGTCTGCTCTTTCATTATTTTCTACCTCCTCCGCCCATGCCTACAAAATAAACTGAAATTTAACAACAATGATCAAAACAGCGGCGACCCGTCATATGTAAACTCCACAATCGTCCTTTATAATGTTGATTTGATGACTTTGTGCAAGGAGAGTAAGGTTAAGGAAGCATTAGATTATGTGGGTCGAAGTGTTTTTGTTGATTATGGTGTCTTTAGTTCTATATTGGATTCATGTGGGAGTTTGAAGTCTCTTGATATGGGTAAAAAGGCACATGAACTCTTGAAAAGGTCACCGTTTGCTGGTGATATCGAAATGAACAATAAATTGATCAAAGTGTATAGAGAATGTAGGAATGTGTGAGATGCACGCTGAGTGTTTGATAGAATGCGAGGAACATGGCAATTAATATTAAGTGGGTATCCAACTAATGGACGGAGCGATAGTGGGTTGTTGTTGTTTGAAGAGATGAAGAAGTCGAGACTGTATCCTGATGAGGAGACTTTTGCAACATGTTCTAGTTTGTGAGCTGTTGAAGAAGGTTTGTTACACTTCGAAGCAATGACAAATGAGTGTGGTATTTTTCCTGTTATTCACCATAATCTTGAGGTGACTGATGTTCTTGGAAAAATAAGTCATTTGAGGCAGCGAGAAGTTCATAGAGAGAATAATATTTAAGCCTATAGTGAAAATTTGGGAGGCTTTGAGGAATTTTGCTCAAATTTATGGAGATAATGAACTTGAATACGGGACTGAGGAGTTGTTGGTTGCTTTGATTAGGGGGCTAAATTTTAATTCACTGTTGTTTTTAAATTTAAATTTATTGTATAAAAATCATCAAATTATGATTTTATTGTAATGATAATCTTTGATGTCAGTTTTCAGTCAAAATTTTACCGAAATACATGCGTGACTATTAATTGACGCAAATCTAAATGTCATATAGATTTTTTATATTTATATTTATTTAATAAATAAAAAAGAAACTATTTCTATTTCATCGTAACCAAATCCTAATTTGAAATTATCAACTTTCAAATCTCAATCTATAAATCTTCAAATTTAAATCTACAACTTATTTATCTTCTTTTCTCATACATAAATTACAAATCATCAACAAACAACAACCAATAAATATATTCAAACCCATTTTCATCAAACATCAAACCACCAAATAATATCAAAAATTAAAAATAAATTCATTTTCCATTCAAACTCATTTTCACCATGCCACTAAGATCACTCATCTTCATTAAACCACTAAATAATTTCAAAAAATAAAAATTAAAAATTAAAAAAATATATATAAAATGGCAGACTTGGATCATGTGAGTCCAAAAAAGAAAAAAATGTAAGCACAGATCGAACTCACCTGGAGTAACGACTACCGGAGCAGCGATGTTATTATACTATATGTTGAGTTTGAGACGGCGAAAAGAGACACAAATGATGGGGATTAGAGTGAGGTTCTCCATAGTTTCTGTTTCAGATTCACAAAAAGTATAAGACCATTTAGTTATCGTGTTTTTCTTTCACCAATTTGCGATTCTAAATATTCTCCCTTTTTTTTTTTGCTAAGAAAAAGATGGATTGAAATTATTTGTGGATTTGATTTTGAAGATTGATAGAGGTTGATGGATTAAGATTTTGATTTGGGTAAGAAAAAAAAAAAGAGAAAGTTTATTCTTTTTCTTTCTTTGTCTTTATTTTTTATTAAATAAATATATATAAATATAAATAAATAAATAAATTCAAGTGGCATCTTGATTTTCATAAATTAACATTAAAAATATTGAGTCAGATGTCACACATGCATTTTTATAAAATTTTAACTGAAAATCCACATCAAGATTGGAAATTTTTTTGTAACAAATTAAAATCTAAAGATAACGATGAATTAAAGCTAAATTAAAAAATAATGAATGTAATTTAGCCTCAATTAGGTCTGCCTTTTATTTTTTTGATTTCTCCATTTTTTTTAATTTTCTATTTTAATTTATTTTTTTTATTTCTGCTAAAAGGTGCAGTTTTAAGACTGAGCAATGATAAGAATTTTCCTGTCAACAATCAAACGCCCAGCCAATGTCTTAAATCCTGTTTACGTGCTTTTATCACGCTTGAATAACACTTTCGTTAGCTATCATAAAAAAAAAAAATTCTTCAATGTAGAACTCAATCAGAACAAATAAATTTTTACAGGCTTAATGGCCAAAAAGGTGAAAATTCGAAGAGTCTGATAATTTATTTTTGCCTGTATAATTTATGACTCCTTAAGGGAAAAATCAGTATTCTATTTTTTTTTCTTAAAAAAAAAAAAAGATTAAACTATGTTTCATGAAAGGATTAAAAAGTACGTGATTTAAAATTTAAGAAAAGACCAAACTCATTTTAGCATCCTTGAATTTTACTCAATTTGGCTATTAAGTTTTTATAAATTTATTTATCTATATTAAACCCTTTAACTATTATTTTTTTACACATTAAAAATTTATTTAATTTATTATAGAAATTAGATAACAAACGCTATTACAAAGCGTGAATAAATAAAAAATTGACTATGATCAGAAACTAATACTTAATAAAAAAGAAATGGGAACAAAGCAAATTATTTGAATAATTCTTTTTTCTTTCTTATCTTTGATCTTCACTCAAAATCAAGAATAGAAATTGAGATTACCAAGAGATGATTGAAAAATCAAGAATCAAACCAATTCATTTTCTTGAATACTCGCATATATATATATATATATAAATTAAAAATTAAAAAAAAATAAAAAAAGCTTGAGCCAAGTAACCAAATCCTCTCTCGTACCAAATCTATGAAAAAATAATTTGGGCAAACTCACTTGACCCGTTTCTTAAGCATAAATTCTGGATATCAAAATCTAATTTTTCTATACCCAATTTTGAAGACCCAAATTATTGAATTTAATAGTTAAGCTATAGGAATTTAGAAGTTTGGATTCTAAACCCAGATACAAAAATCCCTTGAATCATCTTATTAAACTCCTAATTTCTCTTGATTTTCTTTTATTTCATGGAAAAATAATTGTTTGCATTAAAAAGAAGAAGAAAAAGAGATCAGCAACTTCCGTAGCCATAGCTGCAGCAATCAGGCAATCGGCGTTACCACCACTGTGTTGTTCCTTTAGAGAGACCAAGAATTAGAGAGGGGAGGTTTAGAGAAGTATATGTTTTAGATTAACATGGAAGGTTAATTAAATTGGATTCTTACCGTAACTTAGAGAGAGAAAAAGAGAATTGTGAGAAGTAAATGATCCAATCTAATTTTTTTATATTAATAAATCCTACGTAGCAAGTAGTTAACGGAAAATTAGAACCGTTTCTAATGAATATTAAATCAGCTTTTTAAAATGTAGAAAAATAACAGTCGGATATGTAAATTTACAAAGACAATAGCCAAATCTCTTAAAAGTTGAATTGTTCCAAAATGTGTTTAACCTTAAAAAAATAATCCAAATAAAAAAAAATAAAAGAAGAGAAAAATATAAGAGCTGATTTCACCATGTCTAATACGAGGATTTATTAATTAGAATATAAATATATTTTTTCTACTCACATAAAAATGAATCAACATGAATATATCTCCATTTTAATTATCCACAAATTCATCTCTATTTTTATGTGACTATGAGAATTATATTTTTATCCTATCTAATAATTTCTTATCTAATATTTATGATAAATCATATAAAATTCTTAAATAAAACGAAAATATAATCTTTATAATTAATAAATTAATGTATAATTAAAATTAAAACATATTGATATATATTCATTTTTATATAAATAAAAATAATATATTTATATCTTACCTAATAATTTCTTATTAATTATTACCTAGCATATCATTTAAATCATAAAGGTCAATAACTAAAATTATGACACACTAACACGATTAGTGGTGGTACTTTTTCTAAACAAAATCATGTCGCATTTTATTGGCAACACACTAACAAGCCTACACAACTCCTGAAATTTAAAACCTTATATATGTATCAAGGGATAAGCAAATGGTATGTTCGGTTTCAACCAAAATCAACTTTTAAAAATTGAATATACCAAATTATAATTTTTAGAAATAGAATCAAATTAAATTTTAAATTAAACTAAATTAAATCGAAATTTTTTTAGATCAAACCAAATTGATATATTTTTATTCAGTTATTCAATTTTTTTTAAATAAAATAAATTAAAATTATTATATATATATATATATATATATATTTCGGTATGTTCGATTATTTCAATTTTTTTGAAAAACATCAAACCAAACTAAATTAATTAAAATTTTAAAAAATTAATCAAATCAAACCGAATTTTAAACTGAACCTATCAAACTAAGTTCAACTCGGTTCAGTTTTCTTGATTTTTTCTCACCCTTATATGTATCTACATAGTTGCCATCCACATAATGGCATACACATAGAGGAAAATGCATGCATGACCATGTTGTGATAATTTTTCATTTATTATGTGCATGGGCAGCCAGTGGGGGAAGATTTAAACCTTGTAGAGAATAAGATAAAATAGAAAGCAACAACTCACTTGGCTCTTTTACTTTAATTGGAGGATAAAAAGCAGAGAATCATCACATTAACAACACATTCAAATTGAGGTTGTATTGCTTGGACAATGACCAGTCACCCTTCATTCCAAGGCACAATAAAAATTCATCCGCCGATTTTGATAAAGTGCAAGGAACATATACTTTAGAATGTTCCTAGTTGCATGTGATTTATAATAAAAGATCAAGCAATATCAACAGTAAAGAAAAGGAGAGATAAAAGGAAAAGATGGTTCTCGTAATTCATTAATAAACGAGAGAAATTTACAAATTTGAAAGAGAGATCTAGAGAGAGAGAGAGAGAAAGCTTGAAGTGGGTCTCCTCTGAATCATTTAATGGGGGATTAAGAATTTGGCAACCCAAAGAAGAGTAAAGAAAAGCATAAAGAGTACGTTTAGCACAAGAAACCAAGTACTGTTATTTTTGTTGTATAGAGAAGAGAGTTTGGAATTCTAAAGTGAGGAGACCTTGAAATGGCATAAAGCAAGGTTTTGTTTCTTTTGGAGGTTGTTTTAATTCTATTCCTCATATTTAATTCTTTAATATTATATGGTTTCCTCGCCACTGTAGCAATCCATTAGTCCCAGGTGGCCCCGTGGCTTCTGTATGCGCAGTCACTCCACTAAAAAGAACAAAACCACTCTTTTCTTAGTACCAAAGGAATGGTAATTTCCTAGAATACCCCCACATAAGGATCTACACACTATGAGAAGAACATATAACTGCCAACAACAACCCTGTTCTGTTATTCCTAGATAGCACAAAGTAGGACCTAAAAGTAAAAAAATTTCAAGGCATCCACATGAGCAGACCAGTGGCTAAGAAAGAACATTAATCCCCAGGGCATATCCACATAAGCATGGTCGGGTGATGTGGCATGGCAGCTAAAGAGTCCAAGGGACTGGTAGGACTGTTTCCAAAGACAAAAACACAACAAATGATAGAGATGTAGGGGAACAATTGAAAAAAAGATTCTAGGCTTCTCAAGGGTATTGTATTGTTCCTACCCCTTTATTGTTCCATGTCAAATTCTTCCATAACAGCCATAATATGCTTAGAATACGGGTTTATAAGCTTATAGTTTGGGTGAATCTAAAATTTCTCTAGGTGTATTGGGGCCCTCTCTGCTTTTTGCTTTAAAGCCTCCTTCAAATCCAATAAGGGATAGTTAACAGCCTTATATGTACAGGAATGGAACATAAGAATGAAGGATCATAATCTCATCCCTGCTTATTCTCTAATCACTCTAAACAAGCTTGTTTTGAGAGCAGAAACAATGGATTTTAGTGTTCAATCTCAAAGAGTGCTTATTCTTCTTATTTGTGTTGGGTGGTTCTTAGCAGTTCAACCAAATAAAGTTTATGGCTTGACAAGCATAGACCTGGCCACCAGACAAAGTAAAATTGTTGCTGGGACAGTTTCATCTAGTCAACGTATTCTTAGGGATGTCACCGTGCAGGGTATGAACACAGAGAAGAAGTCAGGGCAATCCAAAAAGGAATTTGATCCAAATCAATCAAGCAAAAGAAGGGTGAGAAGAGGATCAGATCCTATCCACAACAAGTTTTGATACATTCAAGTCTTTTCTTCAACCAAAGACAAGGAAGTTGACATTTCAAGAAAGAAACAGTTTCTAGCAACGCAGGGAAACTAGGTGGTGGTGAATTGTATTTGCATTTTGAAAGAACTTTAACGAGGGTAGGCTGATAGATTTTGCTTTTCTATTCTTGTTTTAACGTTTTTGCGATAGAAAGATGTGTATAGTAAATCACTAGAGGCAGTCCTTAAACTCATTCAGTGAGCTCGTATCATCTCTGTGCTGCAAATTGAGATCATAATCAGCCACCAAAGAAAGCTCGGAACGGAGATGGTGTGGGCTCCCAGAAAAGGAATACCTTTTTTTTTCTTCTCCCTTCAATCTTTCTTCAAAAAGAAATTTGCATCTGTTTGTCTTAGTAATATATTTTCTCTTGTGGCTTATAGTGAAATTATTTTTGTGTTTGTCCTTCATTAACAAATTCTATTCCAATGTAAAGAGCCTATGCTTGTACTTCAATTTTTTCAAACTAGAAATAAATTCTTGCTATTTCCCCTCAATAAGAAAAACCATTGATGCTGCAACAGATGTAATCCCTCAAAGTTCATGATTGAAATATTGATTTGGTACACACAAACCAAGAAGCCTCATAACTGTAATCTATATCAACCATTAAGAAATAGATTAGAGATACTGGATTTTCCGGGGATTTGGAGACCCACTCTTAATCTCCAAACTATCATGGTTCCTTTTGTGGTTTTAAATTTTGGCTGGTACTAACGGATGGATTCAATCATGACAGTGAATCACCTCCAACATAACACAATGACACAGCCAATAGCTTAATTTTTCTAAACAAATTCAAAATAGCATAGACTGTGACCATAACACACTCATAGGCCTATACCGCGACTGCAATTTAAAACCTCGATTCCTTTACTATGTATTTTATTAGTCATCTAGCCACCCCTTTTAACCTGTTACCCCCTAAGAAAACAAGTTGAAATATCCCTAACAAGACAACTCTTTATTAGATCATTCCAACAAGCTTTCCCATCAGGGCCAATGCCACCTATAATCTCCATAAGCTTGAAGCCTCCCTATCGATCTATCATGAAAATTGCGATTCAAAGATTATAAAAAAAAAAAAAAAAACCCTCAAACAGAGCAATTGTTTCACTACTCACAATCAATTAATCATAACACTAATCCATAACAGATTGTTTGAGCTACAAAACTTACATGCTTATATGATTCCCAATTTTGTTAGTTTTAATCAAGCAAACCAAAACATTGGAGAATAACAATTAATATAGATGCGAATAAAAAAATTAAATTGCATTCAATTAAAAAGGGAAAAAAAAATCCACGTTGATATATACAGTTTCTATAGAGGCTATGATCCAAATAGGAAAAGAGATAAGAATGCTACTTTAATTTGAACTTGAAAAATTAATTAGGATCAGGACCAAAGCGAAAGTAAAACTGAAACTGGAACATACCATACCCATTTAAACACAATGGACAAAAATGATCTCCGGCAAGTGACTTCAGATCTGGATTCATTTGAAAGCTTAAAAACAAGATTTGATTCATCGTCACCATTCTATGGTCAAATATTCATTTGAAAGCTTATTTAAGATGCAATCGAATATGAGGAAATATTTTTTAAAATTAATTAAATAATCTTTAAAGTTTTATTCCGTATAATAAAATAGTTATTTTGTCTATTTTTATTTAAAAATTAAAAATAAATAAAATAAATAATATTTTTTAGAATACCTTCATTTCCAATTTTAAAATCTGAAAATTATACGTCATTTTATTTGAGATAAAAATTTAAAATTAAAATTGAGATTTTTTATTTTAATTTTAATTTTTTAAAATTAAAATTGTAATTTTAATAATTTATATTATATAAAAAATTAAAATTAAATAAAAATTAGTGAGTAATGAGATGTTAATAAAAATAGTTTGACAATAGATCGCGGGTGAAGATATTAATAGTGGTTGATAGTCATCTTCACTGATGATGTCTATTGCTTTGGAAGTGATATAGGTGACGGTGAGAATGATGGTGCAATAGCGATTCAGAAATTATAATTCGTATGATTGGGCATAGATTGATAAAATTATTTTTTAAATTATATTATAATTTCAAAAGATTGTGAGTAAAATTTTAATTTTAAATATATAATATTATTAAATATTGAAAATGAATTAATTTTAATTTTAATTTTAAAATTTTCAAATGGATCTACAAAATTCTGAAAAATCAAATTTTATTAATAAAATTTTATTACAAAATAACATTTCATTAAGAAATGCTATTTGAAAAAAAGAAAAAGTGAAAAATTAAAAATCAAAATCAAATATAGATGGAGGGTTCATCTTGACCAGCGAAGGAGATGACCAACGAAGAGGTAACAGCAGCGATTGACTGCGAAGGCTGGGTGACGAACGACTATGTGCGATCGGTAACGAGACGGCTCAAGCTCGCTTCGATGACTGCTGAACTTACCAGTCTGGACAATGCTCTCAATTGTGACATTTGAACAGGGCTCCTTCACTCGATGCCACCCATTGCAGACACTAGATCGATATTGGGCTTTCGGGCAGCGATCTGGCACCTTTGGGCTTTTCTAGCCAGACCACCGCTCGAGTTCCTCCTTAGTGCGATGAGTTCTTCTTTTCCGATTCCACTTGATTTTTGATTTTTTAATTAAAATTAAAAATAATATAATTAGATTTTCTATATTAAAAATTTATATTACTATTTCCATTTTTTATTTTTGATTATTTTGGTAAATAAATTATAAATCTTAAAAATTTGATGATGGTCGAGTAGAATTATTTTTGGGTAAAGTAAAAAATTTAAGCATAAATAGTCTTTTTATAGATTTTTAATAATAAAAAATAAATAAAAATTATTATTAATTAAGTTTATGTTATAAATATATAGATAAATATGGATGTTTATTTATCTATCCCACTACTGATAAGATAAATGTGAGTGTGTATTCATCTATCCCACAATTTATAAGTT
Organism: Aleurites moluccanus; assembly: GCA_948193065.1. NCBI lineage: Eukaryota > Viridiplantae > Streptophyta > Magnoliopsida > Malpighiales > Euphorbiaceae > Aleurites > Aleurites moluccanus. Next base: position 26,780 of record CANXYC010388430.1, read on the forward strand.
TTTGTAATTAAGTTTAATTTTATTACGTAATTTATGTTGTAATTTATAGTTGATTTTTATATATTGTAACATATGATGAAGATGAACTCTATAAATATGAGTTCATATCATTTTGTAATACATATCAAGAAGATAATAGAATACTCTCTCTTTTACATTCTTATTATTGTTGTTGTTTTCTTTATTTTTCATAATACGTTATCAGCACGATTCTCTATTTTTAAGCAATCAAAATCCAAGTAAGTTTGTCTACTCTTAAAATGTTAATTTCATGCATCTTATTTATTTTACTATCTTAATAAATTATTTATATTTATGAAAATATACTAAAATATATGAGTTTATTATTCTTATAAAAAAAAATTCTTATATTGTTATTGCCTTTTTATTTATAATTCATATCTCGTTTTTATTGATAATAAGATTATGCTTATATGTTTTAGAGTTTTTTTTTTTTTGTTAATGGGTATATCGAAATTCTTTTATTCTTATGCTACCTAATTTTGTTTTCCATGACACATTTGATAGTTTTCTTAAAAAGATTTAGAGATTTTTGTCTTGACAATATTCTTATTCAAGTATTTGAGGTTTGAAATTTTTTTTTCTTGATAATATTATAATTCATATATTTGAGTAAGTAAATTCTATTTTATGCATTATCATTTTATTTTTTAATCTACATCTAACATAAAAAATTTATACTCTAATTTTGATATTTGTTTTTGTATAGATTATAATATTTTATACTTGTTGAAATATAATTTGAAATAAAAAAAATAATTTATATTTGTGATATTATAAAAGTATAAGTGAAAAAAATTAAAATAATAATAATAATTATTATTTTTAATTTAATCATGTATTGATAATGATAGTAAATTTATTTATTTTGATATTACAAAATTATTCTTTTATTTTAGATATGTTGATTTTTGTTAAAATTAACTCTTAATGTGTGAAAAATATTGACAAATAATAATATGTTAATATTTTCATATATCGAATATGCTTCTGCAGTAGCAATATCGATAAAAAGATTGTAAAAATATTATGAATTAATTTCATGCATCATGGTTCAATCTCATTCCCTGAAGTGAATGAGTAATATTTAACTAAATAAAATAACAAGTTGTTACTGAAAAATTCATGAAACATATCCTACTAATTTTATCTCATTCCCTGAAGTGGATGTGGTAAAATTTAAAGGTAAATATATAATAATTATTCTTTTCATAAGAATAAAGAAATATCATAAAAATATTTATCACCACCAGAAGTGGGATAAAATTATACAGAAATAAGAATAGAAAAGGTGGACAAATTTTTTTTTTAAAGTAAATATTATCGATATGGTATAAAGAAAAATTGGTCAAGTACTTGCCGTATGATAAAATATCTTATTGATATTTATCGAACATCGCAAAAAGAGAGGAAAAATATGAAGATAAATTTTGTCTCTAATAATGATGACCTTAACTATGATATATATATATATATATATATATATTACTCACATTGATGTGACAAATAATTTTTTGAAAATATTAAAAAGGAGAATTGATTTCGATATATGTTGTGAATGATGCGATAACTCGCACAATTTTAAAAATGTCAAATATTTTTCTTATTTGAAAATAGATGAGACAATTATTTATAGTAAAATAAAAAATAATTGAAAGCTCCAAAAGAGCCAATTTATTATTATTAAGAGGAACAACACTTATTATATATAATGCATTATTTTCTCCAAAATCTCATAAAAAATTGTTAAGTTTTAAAGATATTCACAGTAATGAATATTATATTGAGACAATAAATAAGAGGAATCAATAATGC
>CANXYC010388460.1:0-16179 GCA_948193065.1 Aleurites moluccanus
ATATGTAATGATATAGAAGTATGCAATTGATTTCCCTTGATTATATGTATGAACATGGAAATTTATGATGTTATATTCTTGGCATTTATGAGTATAGTGATCTGTGAGTTCTACAGGTTTATGGTGGCCTTAAGCTTACCCCTGCCCTAGGACCGTCGCACCACTGGAGTTGGGGTGTGACAAAAATACTTAAATCCCACTTCCTTTTGCTCTACCAAAAGCTTTAACACAATTTTTCTATCATATTTTCTTTATAAAGCTTCTTCCTTCTTCAATTTCCTATTTATTTTTTGTTGATTCTTTGGAAAGGTTGGAAGACTTATTTCTATAGTATTTTCCTCAATATGGTTCGATTCTCCTCTCCAAAAATGGCAGTTAACATATCCTTATCATCTTTTATATACACCAAAAGCCAACAAAGAAAAATTGAAGATAAAAATAATAGAAATTTTTAGGTTTTGGTGATTTGTCACCTATTCAATTAATTAATAAATCAATTAATCATTTTCTATATAAAAAAAATCATATTTTCACTATTATGGTCGGCCACCTTGCTTATTTCTAGAATGGATGAGTCCCGCAACTTTGTTTAATTGTACTTTTGGCCTAAATTTTTCTTATTTGTATTTTTTACCCCAAAACTTTCTGTAATTTATTCTGTCTATTCTGTTTAGATTAAATCTCATGTGTGGGGAGTGAAATACCTTATTTTAAGTTGTTCTATTATTAAAAATAGTTTTGGGTCATTTCTGGATCCCAGACAGTGGATTTTCAAAATTGTTCCCAAAGTTGCCTTTATTTATAATTTTACCATTACTCTTATTTTCAATATTCCAAAATATTTTTCAACTCTTTCTTTTCACCACAATTTCACATAAAATTAACTTACTTAATCCCCCTCAGGTTTGGGTCAGAAATTCTTAAATTTTTCAGACTGTTATTTTCCAGGCAGTGTTCTCGGCACCGATGATTTTCGGAAAAGTATCTCATTTGCATTCCAACTGTATCTCTAAAATTATTTCTAATCATTTCAATAATTCCAACCCAAAAACTGGGAACTATATCATGCATTCAAGATAAGATCTCCTAGAGTATTATATTCATACTTCAAAATGTTACCAAATTGTTGTTAAAACCATATACAATGAAACTAACTTTCAATCCACCAAGTGTTTAACCTTAAACCTATTACCATTTGATATGTTGGCACTAATGATAGTAAAATGTGGCTTAAACCAAAGGACATTGATATATATATCTATGTAAATATTCTTTCTCGAGCATTATTGAATTGTGAGTATTATACCTAATAAGTCAATTGTTATGTTACTTGAAAGGATATGATTTTTCTTGTATCATTGAAGCCATATATAAACCCTTATGTGCCATTAAATCACCTTGTACTGAATACCCGATAACATGACAGAACTACCTTCCAATGGGGTAGTGGGAGAGAACCATCGGCAATATGCACATTGATTAATTTATTAGCCCTAGCTAGGAAGGGTTAAGTCCTAGCCATAAGGTCTGATCAACCTTAGGTCTTTTCTGAGTTTAAGCTACTATAAATATAGCTAATGAGATTTAAACAAGCACGATGCCCTATATCTGTTATGTTTTATTTTTCTTTCTTTATGCCTATTCATTGGATTATATGACATTCATTAACTTGTTTATTTTATTTGCTACTTACTACCTTTGATATGAACATTTGGTGGACTGCTTTGTTCTTTAGCTAACCATATTTCATAATCATATATTTATAGCTCACTGAATAGTAATATTAACCTCTTAGTTGTTTTAAAATTTTAGGTTAGGAGTAGCTGTGACAGTTCCTGAGACTTCTTTTCTTCTTCCGAGGAACCAAATACTTTTGCTATGTAAATATTCTAAGCTTATTTCTTATATAATTATGTAGTAGCTCCATGGTTAAATAGTTAGTAGCTTATATATATATATATATATATATATATATATATATATAAAATTAAATGTTGATGTTGGTTTGAAATATGAGAAATATGTGTTGGAGTTGAGATAGAGATGGAATATGAAAACTAGTAGTTAATATATATATATATATATATATATATATATATATATATATATATAATGTGAATTAATTAATTAGCATATTATGGATTATAAAATTAAATGTTGATAATGGTTTGAAATATGAGAAATATGTGTTGGAGTTGAGATGGGGATGGAATATGAAAACTAGTAGTTAATAAGTTTATAGCAGGAGTTTTATGGGTGTTAATTATGTAGGCAAGTCCACACCCTAGGACTGTCATGTTCTATTTTAGAGATATGACAAAGGTGGTAACAGAGCTTAGGTTTACAAGTATATTAGATAAGCATATACTATTAAGATATAGGTAAAACAATGGAGCATAGGATTTTCATTTCATCATTTGCAGTATTCGTTATATATGTGTTTATTCTACATTTTTTATTACATGATAATTTTCATGTTTCTTTCTTATAGTAATCAAAGATGATGCCCAGAGGTAGACCCTGTGGCAAACCCTATGGAAAGGGTCGAGGTAGAGTAGAGATGCCTGGAGAGGAACCCCTGTGGAAAAGGTCGAGGTAGAGTAGAGATGCCTGGAGAGGAACCTTAAATAGCCTCTAATTAATCTTTAGTATGAGAAGTAGGAAAACCACCTCAAATAAGAAGACAATAACAGGAACTAGGAATGGCAGAACCAGTAGGGGAAGGAAATGTAGAAGCATTACTAAGAGAAATTCGAATCTTAAGAAGGGAAAATGAAGAGCTGAGAAAAGCAAGACAGGAACCCCCACTAATACCAATTCCTCCACTTGCAGCAGTACCTCCACCTACTCAACTTCTAGTTAGACCAATGGAACTAGTAGTTAGACTAGAGAAGCGATGGGCTATTGATGAGGGAGGTGTGACTATGTTTAACTTTCTGAAGTTGGGGTTACCAGAATTCAGAAGGAAGTCTACTAAAGATCCCAGTGAATTTTTGGAACAGGTGGAGAAGGTAGTCAGCAGATTACCCTATTCTGATGCTAAGGCAATAGAGTTGGTTGGTCTTTTATTGAAAGAAAATGCATGGAGATGGTTTGTCACACATGTTGAGAATCAATTGTATAGTGATGCACCCCCAATATAGGAATAGTTTCAGAGGGCATTAATGAATGAATTTTTAACGAAAGAGGTACGAAGCAGTAGATTGATTCAGTTTAAACAATTGAGGCAGAGGAATATGAGTGTGTCAAAATATGCCAATGAATTCATCCAATTGATTAAATATGCCACTAGAATAGCACCAACTGAAGCAAATTCGATTGATAGATTTCGACATGGGTTACATGTTTCTCTTCACAGTGCCCTGGTAGCTGTGGAATTTACTTCACTGGAAAAATTAATTGATAAGGCAATACATATTGAGACAGGATATAAAGAAGAAAGAGAACAAAGAGAACAAAGAAGGAATAATAGAGTAGATAAATAGCAGAAGAAGGAAGAAGGTAGTTCTCAGTCCAGACCACCAAAAGCAGGAGCTAGAACCAGTCAGAGTCAACCTACTGGAAGACAAAGACGGGGATGAAATAAAAACACTGTTGAGTCTATTGCATTAGGATTTACTTATGGTATTACGAGATCAGCACCACCAGCATCAAATTTTTTGACATGTGTTACCTGTGGCAAAAAACACAATAGAGAGTGTAGATTACAGACAAGTGCTTATCTAAAATATGGCCAACTGGGCCATTTCATCAGAAATTGCCCTATGTGGGGTGACAAACCAACTACCACTACTGCTTCTCAACCTACAGTACAGACGGGTCAAAATGAGAATAGAGGATCAGGAGGTAGAGGTAGAGGGCAATGTCAAAGCTAAAGTACTAATCAGGTTCTAGCAAAACAAGGTCAAGGCAGGGTGTTTGCAGTCAACCCACAAGAAGCACATAATTCAAACAATGCGGTGATAGGTATGGTTTCTATTCAATGTGTGTCGGCATAAGCATTATTTGACTATAGTGCTACACATTCATTTGTTTCACCTTGCTTTGCTAATAAATTGGGTAAAGAGAAACAATTAATGCATATACCCTTAGAAATAATCACTCCTTTGGTTAAGAGTGTAGATGTATAATATATGTATAAGGGGTGTGAAGTTGAGATCAAGGGTAGGAAATTATTGGTAGACCTTGTAGAATTACCAGTGCTTGAACTTGACGTAATATTGGGTATGGATTGGTTAACAGATCATCATATAGTTATTGACTGTTATGGGAAAAAGATAGAATTTCAACCGAAGGACAAAATAAATTTGTGTATCAGGGTGATAAATGTGATACTCGAACCAAACTAATATCAGTCATTGGAGCATAATGACTTCTACGGAAAGGTTGTATGGTGTAATTAGCGAGTGTGATGGATACCAGTGTAATTCCTAAAGGGATAGATCAAATCCCAATTGTAAATGAGTTCTCTGATGTTTTTCCTGAGGATTTGCCTGGGTTACTGCCAAAAAGGGAGATAGAGTTTCAGATAGAAGTTTATGTTTAAGATAGATGTTTATCTAGACACAAATCCTATATCAATACCCTCTTATTGGATGGCTCCTTTAGAGTTGAAAGAATTAAAAATGCAGTTGCAAAGACTGTTAGATAAGGGGTTTATTCGGCTGAGTAGCTCACCCTGGGGTGCACCAATATTCTTTATGAAAAAAAAAGATGGATCACTTCGAATGTGCATTAATTATCGACAATTGAATAAAATGACCATCAAGAATAAATATCCATTAACTTGGATAGATGACCTATTTGATCAGTTGCAAGGTACTTTTTACTTCTCTAAGATTGACCTTAGATTGGAATATCATTAGTTGAGAATTCAAAAACAGAATGTGTCGAAGATTGCATTCTGGACCCTATACGGTCATTATGAGTTTTTGGTGCTACCATTTAGGTTGACCAATGCCTTTGCTATATTTATGGATTTGATGAACCGGGTGTTTAAGCCTTATCTTGACAAGTTTGTCATTGTATTTATTGATGACATACTTGTTTATTCTAAGAGTAAGAAAAAACACAAGGAACATTTGTGGATAGTGCTTCAAACTGTATGGGAGTACAAATTATATGCCAAATTATCGAAGAGTGAATTTTGGCTCACAGAGGTATGTTTGCTTGGACACTTGATGAGTAAGGATAGAATTAAGGTGGATTCGAAGAAAGTAAAAGTAGTAGCGAATTGGCCACAGCCTACTAATGTAACGGAGGTTCGAAGTTTTCTAAGTATGGCTGGATATTACAGTAGATGTGTTAAAGATTTCTCCAAAATAGCATCTCCACTGACCAAATTGACGCATAAGCAAGAGAAATTTATATGGACAGACGAATGTTAGAAAAGCTTCCAGACATTAAAGAATTGTCTCACTTATGCACCTATTTTAGCATTCCAAAGGTTTCTTCATGTATTGTGATGCATTTAGAATTGGTTTGGGGTGTGTACTAATACAGAATGGACGAGCGATTGCATATGCTTCACAGCAACTAAAGAAATATGAACAAAATTATTTGACTCATGACTTGGAAATGGCAGTTGTGGTATTTGCATTTCAAATATGGAGACATTAATTATAGGGTGAGAAATGTGATATATGCTCAGATCATAAGAGTTTTCAATATATTTTACAGCAGAAGGATTTAAACTTGCGGCAATGAAGATGGGTTGAATTACAGAAAGATTATGACTGTCAGGTCCTTTATCACCCAGGAAAAGTTAATGTGGTAGCTGATACACTAAGCAGAGAGTCAATGGGAAGTTTGGCCCACATTGCTAGTTCACGACGACTGTTGATAAGGGAGATGAAAGAATTCTTAGACATGGGAGTTAGATTAGATATGAGTACCCAGAATTGGAACCAGGCTCTGATAGCCCAATTTGTAATCAAACCACTATTGATTGAAGAAATTAAGGCAGCACAAGATTGAGATCCATAGATAGTGAAGCTAAAGGAAGATGTGTAAGCAGGGAGAGTTTCTAATTTCACGGTGGATAATGGTTTATTAAAATGCAAGCAACGGTTATGTATACCGAATGTGGATGGGCTACGGGAGTGAATTATGAAGGAAATGCATTTCACGCCTTATAATGTCCATCCTAAAGTGACTAAAATATATCATGATTTAAAAGAATGTTACTAGTGGCCTAATATGAAGCGAGATGTGGCTAAATTTGTATCCACATGTTTGGCCTGTCAACAGGTAAAATTTGAACATCATAAGCCATCAAGAATTCTTCAAAAAATTGAGTTGCCTGAATGGAAATGGGATCAAGTAACAATGGATTTTATACTAGTATTACCGAGGACACAACATGGTTATGATTCTATTTAGGTAATTATAGATTGATTGACTAAATCTGCCATTTTCTTGAAGTCAAGACAACCTATTCAGCTGCTCAATATGCTCAATTATATGTTGATAAAATAGTCAGACTATACGGGATACCATTGGCTATCATATCATATCAAAGAACTCAATTCACTTCACGATTTTGATAGAAATTTCAGGAACCATTGGGTACTCAACTGCACTTCAGTACAACTTTTCATCCACAAACTAACGGACAGACAGAACATACTATTTACACATTAGAAGATATGTTACAGTTGTGTGTTCTTGATTTTGGAGGTAACTGGGATCGATATTTACCGTTAATTGAATTTGCTTATAACAATAGTTGTCACTCTTCCATTAGTACGGCACCCTACGAGGCGTTATATAGTAGAAAATGCATACCGCCAGTTTGTTGGTTTGAACCAAGGGAGAAAAAATTAGAGGGGCCAGAGTTTATTTGGAAAACGATGAAAAAAGTTCCCATTATTAAAGAAATGATGAAGACAACTTTTAGTCAACATAAGAGTTGCGAAGATCCAAAGTACAAAGATGTTCAATTTGCTGTGGGTGACCATGTGCTTCTCAAAATCTCATTAATAAAAGGCGTGATGCGATTTGGCAAGAAAGGAAAGCTATCACTACATTACATTGGGCCATTTGAGATTTTGGATAGAGTTGGCAATGATTCTTACCAGCTAGCACTTCCACCACAACTTAATCATGTACATCCAGACTTCCACATATCTATGCTTCGTAAATATGTTCTAGATCCATCACATGTGCTTCAATTGCAAGCCATCGAAGTAAATGAAGACCTAACTTTTAAAGAAATGCCAATCAAAATAGTGGATCAACAAGTTAGGAAACTTTGAAATAAGACGATACTGATGGTTAAAGTTTTATGAAAGAATCATTTGATAGAAGAGTGTATGTGGGAAAATGAACATGATACGTGGATTAAATATCCCTAACTATTTTATGAATAAGGTATGTTTAGTTAAAATTTGAGGATGAAATTTATTAAGGGGGATAGAGTGTAACACCCTGAATTTTTTAATAATTACACATAGGACCCTATAATCAGTATAATTGATTTTATAATCCTAAATTAAATAGTTAGATGTAAAATAATAATTTAGTACCTAAATAGACAGTTTAAGGTAAAATAATATTTGAATACCTAAATTTCAAATTTTATACCTAAATTACATAATTAAACATAGAATTTCACCAAATTAATTATAAGAAAAAATTTATATGATAAATATACATATACTTAATTATTAATCAATAACTTAATATTAATTTACTTAGGTTTGAACCTCAATAATCAGTTATATATACCATTATAGGAACTATTAGTATATCATTTACTTCTCATTTTACTTAATTGCTATAACATGTATTTATTCTTTCATTACAATTATATTCTTAACTTTTCACTATTCTATGCCTCAATAGCTCCATATTCTCTATTATTTGGAATCATTGACATTGATACCTCAAGTAATCTTCAAACTACTTTGCATCACAATTTCTCTGTATCTCTTATTAACAGTCTTAGTCTGATATCTATTTCCATAGTTACCATATCATTTGCTAACATTTTATTTTCGTAATCCTTATATCCCTAGTAACTGATTAATTTACTTATACTATACTTCATGAATTTTAATCACCTTTTAACATTATCATATTAATATTGCATTTCTCTAAATCATTACTTAGCTACTAATTTAGTTATTATAATCATATTGCCTAAATAATTCAATATTAACTTATCATATACTGATTCAATCAGTACAATAATCTATTTTAGTCGCTTTCAATTCTTATTCACTTTTATCAATTTTTATTAAGCACTCTCTCTCTACATTACAATATATTTATATATATATATACATTACGTAGAGGAAGGAGTTCATAACGGATAACGCTGATAGCTATATTAACAGATAACTTCAAATGACGAGACGAAAATCCTATGCTCCATGATATACTTATTAACTCATTGATACCTATGACACATATTCTAAACCTTTAGCTCTGATACCACCTCTGTCACGACCCACTTTTGGGTCGCGATGGTCCTAGGGCATGGGTAGACTTAAGGTCACCGGAAACCCGTAGAACCCATGAACAATCCATTTATCAATCAATATTAATTCATTAATCAATACTTAAATCCTATTATTAGTTATAAATTTTATAGAAGTTTTTTCAGAGTTTCCTTTGTAATTTTAATACTATTCCAGACCCAAAATCGGGTCTCTCAAAAATTACACAGCCTACACTAAAAATTATTTTACACTCCCAATAATTTTCCAACCTTATACCCTCAACTTCACAGTTCAACAGTCATATATAACACTTCTAAATCTTTTTCAAAACATGAAAATTTTATTTTTATCATTTACCTTTGTCACTATCTTTATCGCTTTATTATCATTGATATTTTCAATCATTATGCATTACACATTATATTTTGAATGTCACTATAATACTAAATATTTCACTGTTCATACATCATTATAATACTCAATCATCTAATTATACATAGTAACATTGAGCTCTATGAGTGGACACTTATAACCTTTAGCGAATAATATTCTACCTTACTGTACTTGACATTCCAAGTCGGAGAAGAAATTGACTTGGAATCAGCCTTCACTATCTCATTGTTGTAAAAATTATAAACCATAATAGGGTGAGTATTAAAATACTCAGTAAGCATGCATACATCATTACACATGTGATATAAGCATATAATAACAAAATTAGTCAATGGTAGTCAAGTGTCAATAAATACAATGAAAAATATCAGTATATTCAATTCACATATCAAGGTTAACTAATTTGCACACCAAATGTCTTTGGGAGTTTGGAACAGGTAACAATCAAATTTATGATAAACAATAATCAATGAAAGAATGGCCATCAATGGTAAGCAATAAGGTATAAGTTTGGAATCAATGAACAGGTAAGTAATACTCGTATCATGTAGATAAGACATATAAAGGGCGCTGAAACACATAAACTATATGTAATCACATAGTCGATATCATATCAAGTAAACATAAGAATGATCAGGTCTTACGGCCAGGACAGTTAACCCTTCCCAGCTAAGGAATCACATATAGTCAATGTGTACATTGCCGATGGTATATACCCACTACCCCATCGGTGAGGCAGCTCTATCAAATCCACATGTAAATAGGCCAATCAAAATCAATAACAATATCAAGTATTCATTATGAATATTATAGTACAATGGCTTACTTGTCAATAGATTTCATTAGTCATGTATCAGTTTCTTTTCTTAATACAAAGGTAGCAATTAACAATAAATATCATGGTTAAACATTTGGTGTGCATACTTTTAGGAGCAATTCGGGTACATAATCAATCAAAAACAATAGGCATTTCAATATCAATAATAATCAATGGATATGGATGATTTCAATATTTAAGAATGATCAACAATAGTAATGAGGAATTTAACCAATAAGGAAACATATTCATTGGGTCAACAAATTAAAATATGGTATGCATAATGATGTATACATTACTGACCTCATAGATCACTTTACATAGCACTTTATTTATTCCTTTCGTTTCCAAGTCCATTTCCTTGGTTCATTGCTCACATACTTATAGTACTGATTACTATCTTTCATTCATTCTTGACTCTATATTTTCAATTAATTTCCATTTAGATACTATTTAACATAAAATTACATTACTTATACTTATATTAAAGAAAATTCCTCAAATTTCCAAGTTACTAGGATTTTGCCTATAAAGAACTTTACTGGCAGCCTGTGTTTTATTACTCATATCTCTCTCTACACTTATCCAATTGCTTCAATTCTTATTCATAATGAAACTCAACATATAAGGTTCTAACATATCAAAAATTCACAGTAAAATCAATACTATACAATTTATAGTGTTAATTTAAACTTAGGCTTATAACCAGCCCTGCTACCCCACATTCTGCCTGCAATCCTATTCCGGCAGATTCTGTTCTTTTTCTAATAACTCAATCAATACTTAACCAATTACTATAATTCATTTTCCAATTAAAAATAGACACATAAAAATTATAACATATCTAAGTTTCATAATTTTTGGATCACTGTATAATTATTAGTGAATTTCCAAAATTAAATTACTGTCCTGAAATCTCTATCCAAACATGCCCTGTTTCTATGCCTATAATAAATTCCGTACTCATACAACTACAAAACCATTTTACATTAATTTAGATAACACATAAATTATAATCTTTCATGTTTAACACTTTCTCTAATTCAGAATTTAAGATCTTCAAATTAATATAATTCTGTAACCTATATTCTATTAAACAGTCATTCCTGGCAGTCTATACTTATGACCAAATATATCATAAAATACAATTCCAATTACAAAACCATTTTACTTGATTATATATAAGATATAAATGAACACTTTTCATGTTTAATACATCTTCTAATTTTGTCTTTATCATTATGTACAATAAAAATACAGTAGCATTTTTTCATAACCCTAATTCCAGGCCAGTCACAATTTTTACTCAAGAAATCTTTTCTCACTTCGAATTTTCCAAATTCATTTTACAGACATCTAATAAAACATTTATCTACAAATTTCATGTTTTAACCATCCTCAAATTCAATCATTAAAATTTTGAAATAATAGCCTCAAGTTACTGCCTCAAAACAGAATTCAGAAACTACATTAACCCTAGCTTATTCTTAACATTTTTAGCTTAATTACTTCAATTATTTGCAAAATCAAACCTTAGAAAACTTAAATACAATTAAATAACTAAGTCTAATAGGCTTTACCTTAAACTTACACCATGGAATTCCATCTCCTTTTTGCTCCACCAAATAGCTCACATAATCTCCATCAATTTCCTCTTCTTCCTCTTCTTTCTCTCGTCTCTTCCTATCAAATTTTGATTGATTTATTGGAAAGGTTGGAAGACATTTTTCTTTGGATTTTTTCCTTCCATGGTTCGGCTACAACTTCCCCAATTTCCTATTTCCCATCCTCTTTTATTTGTATAAAGCCTAACTAAAAATAAAAATGAAGACAAATAATGGAATTTTCTAGAATTGGTGATTTGTCACCTATTTAATTAATTAATAAACCAATTAACCATTTTCTATCAAAAATCTCATCCCTCCAACATAATTTTTGGTCACCTAGCTTAGTTATAGAATAGGTGGGTTCCACAACTTTGTTTAATTGTACTTTTAGCCTAAAATTTTTCTTATTTGTATTTTTTACCCCAAAACTTTCTGTAATTTTTTCTATCTATTCTGTTTAGATTCAACCTCAAGTGTGGGGAGTGAAATACCTTATTTTAAGTTGTTCTATCCTTTAAAAATAGTTTTGGGTCATTTTCGGATCCCAGAATGTGGATTTCCAAAATTGCCCTCAAAGTTGCCCTCATTTACAATTTTGCCATTGTTCTCGTTTCCAGTGTTCCAAAATATTTTTCAACTCTTTATTTTCAGAAAAATTTCACATAAAATCAACTTATTTCATCCCTCCAAGTTTAGGTCAAAAATTCATAAATTAGTCGGGCTGCTATTTTCTTGGCAGTGTTTTCGACACCGACGATTTCTGAAAAAAAATTTGCATTTGCTTTCTAACTGTGTCTCTAAAATTCTTTCCAATCATTTCAATGTTTTTAAATCATAAACTGAGAATTAAATCATACATACAAGGTGGGGCTTCCTTGGATATTACACATAAGGTATGATCAACCTTATTTTTTTTCACAAGTTTAAGCTACTATAAATATAACTAATGAGATTTAAATGAGCACAAGGCTTCATATCTGTTATTTTTTATTTTTCCTTATTTCTGCCTATTCATTGATTTATGTGACCTTGATTATTTTATTTATTTTATTTGCTACTTGCTACCTTTGATATGAATATTTGGTGGATTACCCTGTTCTTTACCTAACCATATTGCATAATAATATATTTATAGCTCACTAAGTGGTAATACTCACCTCTTAGTTATTTTAAAATTTCAGGTCATGAGTAATTGTGACTATTACTGAGGCTTATTTTCCTTTTCAGAGGAATCAGATACTTTTGCTATATAAATATTCTAAGCTTATTTCTTATATAATAATATAAATTAATTAATTAGCATATTATGGATTAGAAAATTAAATATTGATGATGGTTTGAAATATGAGAAATATGTGTTGAAGTTGAGATGGGGATGGAGTATGAAAATTGGTAGTTGATAAGTTTATAGCAAGAGTTCTATGGGTGTTGGTTGTGTAGGTGAGTCCCACACCCTATGACCGTCATGTTCCATTTTTGGGACGTGACACGTATCCATCTTCAATCACATTTACTACCATACTCACTTAAATTTATTTTTTTATTGGCCATAATCCATCTAATTTAAATTATGTAAAAGAAATTTAAAGAAATTAACTGTTGAAAATAAATTAAAAATCGAGAACCGATAAGTACTCCAAATAAGAATTTTCTCATCATCTTCTTCTTTTTCACTATCTGTTCACCTTTTTAACTTCATATTGATCCTCAAATTATTTTTCCTTAATAATTTAGGACTCTAATTTAAGGTATCCTCAATCAATTTTTAATAAATAACCTCTTAAAAATATTATAAAAATCAGCTACTGAAAATACTACTTATTACCGTCCTTTTAAATTGTTTGATGTGAACACTTATTTTTTACACCCTTCGGACTCGTGCCAACTCAAACGGCATTCCCCAGAACAAAACCTGTGCTCGGACAGGCTCAGATGGCCTCAGAGTAGAGTCGGGCCAGTGCTACCACCCTCCATACATAGCATTGCTGCCAGAAAGGGGTGGCGGCGCTGCCATAGCCTCTTGGCAGCATCTACCATGCCCAAGGGCGGCAGCCGCCCTCCTTGCCACTATGCCGCCATCATCCAGTCTCTGTGCCGCCCTCCTTCAGTCCCTGTGCCACCAATGCTTCTGGCGGCGCCGCCACCCCCTTCTAGCGGCAACAGCTTCTCTTGCCGGTGACAACGACGTTCTGCACTTGATTTCTTCCGAATCCCACATAGAAAAATGATGGGATTCGACCCCCAAAGCTCCTATTATAAATACAGAGCCTCCCCCCACAATCCAAACACACAGAAACACACAAAGACCCACGGAAACAAGGAAAAGAAGACAAGAAATCATTTACATTATTAGATTTCATCTTTTTTCCTCTCCAAGTCATATTTTCTTCTTTTTTAGCTCTCTTTGGATTTAAAGAGTTGTTATTATGGGCGTATTGATTCTCTCCGTTGAATATTTCTTCGAATCAAGGTCCCTCTACTGATTTGTTTTCTTAAGAGCTAAGAAGGCATCTCGACCCATTTCCTCAGGCATCATTCGATCCAAGGTGGAACTCCGGTCCGGAAGAGCACTCCATCCGCCAACATCCCTAAAAGCTAGGGCAAAGGTATCGTCTCCTAACTCATCTTCTTTATTTTGGTAGAGCATTAAAATAAAGAATCAAAACATAATAAATTGGGCATAAAATCAACCCTCCTTCGCGAGAAGGAAGAACTGCATGGGTTTTGATTCCCATTCGATGGGATACGCAGGCAGGCTGTATAAAAGCTTCAAATCCAAAAAAGACAAAAAACCATCTCTTTTCCTTTGATTATTTGCTTAATTTTATTTGTTGAATATATTATTTGGGGAATGTGTGATCAACCTAGAACCTATAAGGGCTAGAGTTGATATCCCCTATTTTTGAGGTTTTGACATATAATAATTTACTTTTATCGCTTTCTTTTAATTGCTTTACTTGCTTATATTTCAATTGTTCATCCATTTATTCACTTGCTTATGCATCTTATATGTCATTCTTAAATTGCTCATGAAAATTATTTTAAATCAAGGTTAGAATTAAAAGCCAAGTTCAACCAAAAACCTAGTCCCCGAACCCTCTTTGGCTTCGAGGACTAGTGCACTTTTTCCTTTCGGATAAGATTGGAGTCAAAATGGGTTTTTACCTTAAATTTTTCCTACAAAAATAACTTAAGGTGGCGACTTAAAAAATAAAAATCGTTTTCAAATAAAAGGAGATAAGCTCGTCTCCTCCGTGAGAAATTGCCCCATAATGAGCACTCCGATGCCCCAATGCCTCTTTTTCTTTCGAAGAGAGCGGGCCCGGACGGCGGCGCTAGGGCGAGGCCTCATAGCTGGCGACTCCACTGGGGACAAACTTTTTTTCAAAGGTTAAAGAGGACTACCAATTGGTTGAAAATCTTTTCAAAAATGACTTTTTACTTGGCTTTTAGTTTAACCTTGATTTTCATGCATCACTACATCACCAATTACGAAGTTCAACCTTTGGATAGTGAGTAGCATTGATCCGACAACTCTCTTTGATTTTGTTGGGAGATAGCGAAAGCATCCACCCCATGATGAATCTTCAAAAACTTTTTGAAGTGTAACGAGCAGTAGTATTGTTGGACCCACGCGAAACTCACTGTTTCACATGTGGTTAGGTATATCACTGCTCTAGTGTGATGGGTACCCTTATTCCAAACCACCTAGCCTTCATGTAATGAACATTAGACCTTGGACTTTAGGGCCCATGAACCATAATAATATTAAGCTGTCATCATGAACCAATTTTTTTCATACACATGCATACATGCATTCATGCTTCATAAAGCATGCATTCCATTTTTTGAGTCTAGGTTGTACCTTGAACCAATTGAGAGTCAATCCAAATGGACCCAAATCCCATTAACCTCAGTTACCCCTCACTCAAATCAACCCAAGGCTCATTAGCCTTAAACAACACTAACCCAAATAGGCCCAAGGCCCATCAGCCTCAAACACCTCTCAACCCAAATGGACCCAAGGCCCATCAACCTCAAATACTTCTCAACCGAATTGGACCCAAGGCCCATCAGCCTCAAATACCTCTCAACCCATATGGGCCTAAGGCCCATCAGCCTCAAACACCTCTCACTCAAATGGAACCAAGGCCTATTAGCCATAAATACCTCTCAACCCAAGGCCAATTAACCTCAAACAACACTCACCCATATAAACCCAAGGCCCATTAGCCTCAAACACCAAGATCTCACCAAGCCTAAATCTAGTTAGCTCCAAGATCTCTCGAAATCCCAAACCTAGTTGGCACAAAGATTCCTCCAAAGCCCAATCCAGTTGGCACCATTATCTCTTCCAAAGCCCAAAAATATTTGGCACCAATGTCTATCCTAAGCCAAAACCCAATTGGCACCATCATCACTACCTAAAGCCCAAATCCAGTTGGCACCAAGATCACTTCAAAGCCCAAAACCCATTTGGCAACAAGATCATCTCAAAGCACAAATCCAGTTGGCACTAAGATAACTTTGCAATAAGATCTCTCCTAAAGCCCAAAACCCAGTTGGCACAAAGACCCCTCTAAATCTCGAACCCATTTGGCAATATTATCTCTCCAAAACCCAAACTCAGTTGGCCCCAAGATCTCACAAAGCCTAAACCCATCCCAATTGCTCTTGGACCCCTGTGCTTTAGAGTAAAGCCCAAAAATCATAAAATCCAAATAACTTTGACCCACCTTGCTTTAGGAGTCAATTGCTTAAAAATTTGCAATGCATAACTTTTTCCTCAATAAACCTAGAATAGAGTTAGGTGCTATTTTCCCTATAACCCTAGAATAGAGTTAGGTCTTCCTTTTCCTAAAACCTAGAATAGAGTTAGGTGTCCTTTTCCTCATAAACCTAGAACAGAGTTAGGTGT
>CANXYC010388556.1:0-32303 GCA_948193065.1 Aleurites moluccanus
CATGGTACTGTAAATAGATTTTGGCATGTAGATAATTATAAGTTGCATATATTTATATAATGTTGATTATAATTAATGTTTGAGTAATCATATATGATTGAGATGTATGTTATATATATATTGATGGAGATATTGAGATTGATGATGGAGATCCAGAGGGATCAGGAGTTTGGAGATGATTGTGAATTTTATAGAAGTGTTAATTGTTTGTTTTGATTTTTGGGCATGATCCTATTTTAGGGGAGATGCTGTCGAAATTTCTTCAGCATTTATATAATTATTTAAGTTATATTTGTTTGTTGTATGTCATATAGATAGTCTATAGGGTTCTACGTGGTACTGGTCGCGTATGTATCACCTGTATCCTAGGACCGTCACGACTTTCGAGGTAGGTCGTGACAAATTATTTCAGTATTGATAACTATGTTAAGGTATACAGTGGGATTATTCACCTATTGCTAGAGTATAATTATGAGCCTGATGATGAAAGCCAAGTCATTTTACCTCCTGATAAAAAGAAGAGACCTGAAAGACCTAAGAGAAATAAAGTTAGAGAAAAAGGCGAGACAGAGGCAGTTAGTAAAAGGAGTAAAACAGTGAGGTGTAAAAGGTATGACAATTTGGGTCACAACAATAGAATCTGTAGAGCTTCAGCATCTACTCCAAGTTTAAATTTCTAACACCTGCATAGAATACGCTTATCTCTATATGAAATCAAATTGTAACCTTGTTTTATATTATGCATAGCAAATTTCATCTGGAAGAAGAGGAAGCAGGACTGCAAATCCAAATAAAGGGACTCCAACTCTAAAAAGTACCACTTAGGTGAATAAGATTTTTTAATATGTTTAGGTATTTGGTTTTGTTTGTTTTATTGCCATGATTTAATGTGAAAGTGTTTTTCTTGTTTATGGAGATTCAAGCATACCGATAACTCAATAAAGTAGGATAACACAAGCCACTACAAGTCAAACCCAATAAGATTAGAAGACAACATCCGTATAGGAAATATCCAATATTTTGGGAACAAATAAGATAGTTTTACTTTTGATTGGTAAATATTTTGGGTGCTATAATATATAGATCATTATCATATTTTGTGGTGCATTTTTTGTAACCACAATGGTATTTTAGGTACAATTGTTTTATTTTAAATATTTTTATGGTAAATTTTGTGACCACATTAACATATTATGGCGACAGTGATATGATTCCTTTTTGTATATATTTACGATGAACATTAACCACATTAGTGCATCATATTTTAAAATTATTCAATCATTGGCGAATTATTTTATGGCTGCGATACTGTTAATGTTATTCGAATTTGCTTTTGTATGATCAACAAGTGGAAAGTTTGTTTTTTATAGTCAAAACCATTGAATTTTATTTAAAACTATTATATTAAATAGTCCATACATTTTGATTATATTATACTATTAGGTCCTCGTATTTAAAAACTATTATACTACTAGGTCCCTACTTTTTTTTTTTATTTTGTTATATTAAGGAGTCCTTCTGTTTTAAACACTAAGCACTACTCTGTCCTTTATAGAAGTCAAACTGACTATGTACCAAAAAAAAATACAATGCAACCAAAATGCTAAATCCAAGTCTACATTAATTACCAAGCAGGGAATCAAGTACACCATGATTCACAACATATAGATATCCACCTTAAACAACCATTTTATAATCCTACAATAATTATCACAACCCAACCTAACCCAACCCAACCTAATACAATATGAACCATAAGTTCAATTATTGTGCCTTCATCCCCAACATAAATACAACAGTGAATATCAATAGTATGAAAATCTTCACATAGGTAAGCATATTCTCAAAAGCATGCAACTTATTCAACACCTTCTGATTTTCTTCTTTCACCATCTTCATGTCATCCATAATTTTAAAAATCTTCTTAGATATATCATAATCACTGACATTATGACTATCTGCAAAATGACTGGTACTATGATTCATAATAGATGTCTTGTAAGGATTAGGGCTTTCTTCATATTGATTGCTTGCATGATTCAGATTAGAAACCTTTTTACACCATCCTAGGAAAGTTATGCATACACCATCCTCGCATGCGTAGTACATCTTGTTCTTGTAAGATTCATATATTATCACTGCACATCGATTGTCACAAGCACACATCTTGTTGTAGAACTTAAGTTCAATCTCTTTTTTTGCTATAGTTGCACTGCTGGAAGACATTTTCTTTAAAAAAAATGAAGAAAATCATCATTTTGAAATATAGAAATAGTCTAAACTCACACAAACTCAAATTACATAAGCTTATTAACACCGATCAACATAATTTGAAGTAATAAACACCCATATTACCTTCAAATCAACTTCTTTTAAATGAATCATAAACTCTTATTTCTTCTACTATTTTTCTTTGATTGAATTTAGGTGAATGAGAAATTTTAGGGTTTATTCTCAATTTATCGAGTGGAAAATTTTTTTCTCCTCCTTAAAATTACTCCCTTAATTGTTTTAAAGGATATTTTTAGTATTTAAAAAACTTATTTTAGTAAAAATTGATTTTTTAACTATTAACTAATAAAAAAATACGCATTTTTTTTTACGAAATGACCTTAATAGTATAACTCAACAAAAATATAGAGATTTAATAAAATAATTTTGAAAATATATAATTGTTTTTAGTATAATGGCCAAAAATAAAAATGGCGAGATAGCTATAAAAGCCAAAAATAAAAAAATAAAAAAATAAATCATCCCAAACCTCTTCCCTCAATTTTACACAGGCCCCAGACTGCAAATCACCGGCTGCACCAATAGATGCTCTCTCTTACTCTCCACGCTCACCTTACCAACCCAAAACCTCAATTCTAGTTCCATTTCATCGGAAAAAGCAAGAAAATTTTCAATATTTGTAGGTGAAAATCAAATTTTTAGCTGCAATTATATTCAATTCTGAGAATCCAGGTTCGTAATTCTCTAAATCTGTATTTTATATTTTAATATTTTGTTGTCTGATATGATTGAAAGCCTGTATTCAAAGCATCTACCGGCACGCCTTCCTCTCGGCTTGAATCGGCTAAATCGATGATTTTTGGACTCTTATGGTGTTTTTTAATTTAATTTGTCCAATTGTTTGTAGTTTAAATAAATAATGGTATGGCCAGCTTCATCACCTCAAAAAGTTGAGCAATCAACGACTCAAGTTGCTGTTTCTGTTAGTGGTATATCTATTGGCTTTTCGACAACAACAACAGCTTCTTCTTCTCCACCAGTTGCAACTACACCTGTATCAGAGCATCAAACCATTCAATCACCTTTACAATCTAGATTTTCTACTGCGCCTGCCTACATGGTTCCGGCTTTGGCTCTGGGCGCTACTTCCAATATACTTCCAAATGCTAATTTGTCTTCTCGACGCTCTCAGCAAACATTATCTGGTTTTGTTAGTAATTGTATATTTTTTTAATATTATGGGTATATGCATTTTTTTATGGTTATAAAGTTTTCTTTTATGCAGTGTATGAACGCAGATACACTTGGACCACCGGTTATAGTTCAACCTCCAGTTCCTGGCCTGGCTTCATCTGTCAGTCCCTCTTTTTCATACAACATTTCACAAACCAGCATTCATTTTCCTCGCAATCAGCAATTCCATTCTAGCATAGTAAGTAGTCAGTAATTCAGTAAATTCTGGTTTGTGGACTATTTGTAATGAAATGGGTAACCTTGGAGCAATCTGATGCTCTGTTAAATAATATTTATGCGCCGAGGTCCCTAACAACTAAGTGATGCATTTGTAATATGTAATATGTACAAAGGTAGATATCCCATGTTGATGGAGTGAGATAGGAAAAAGAAGTTAGTTAGCTGGCCTCCCTTTTACCAAAGTAACCCCAGTTGGAATTTTTTTACCAAGTGCTTTTAGGTCCTTTTCCTTGTACTGTTATGATGGCTAGCAGGGGCGGGGTTTTTGCGATTGTTATCATAGTGGATATAAGGTTAGACCTAGTGTCTGTTGGTATTCATAGGAAGGAAGGGCTAGTTGTAGGATGGTATATAAGCATGCCAGTAGGTGGAGCTGCATTGCAACACCACCACGCCGTATGGGGAAGGGTCCTGGACGACTCATCCTGTAACAAGCTGCTATTGAGACGCCACACCGTACATCCCACCAAGCAAATGAGAGAGATTCTACATGGGCAGAAAAAAAGAATTTGCGAGCCCAATCACATAGTAACAAAGTAACCATGCTTGAAATCTCTGGTCAAGTGCTTTTAGGTCCCTTTCTCGCATCATTATGAGGGCTAGAATGGGGGATTAGGCTGGTCATTAGAGTTAACATAGATTTATGTTTGGCTTGTTATTTACAGGTTCCAGGCGGGTTTCAAATAATGAGCTTTTTTTTCTCTGTGTTGGCTGGATCATAAATGGAAAAGTTGCTGGCTGATATGAGGTGAAGAGAGAGAGAGAGAGGAAGGACAAGGAGTTGGGGGGTGGGTGGGTATAGGTGTATTTAGGCCTGTTTCTTCTTTTATTAACCCTAAGTCTGATGGGTTACTATTCTTTTTTAGTCCTAAGTGTATGGACTTTCTTTTATTTTTTTCTTATTTGATTTGTTACTGCTTGTCATATTGATAATAAAGATCACATGTTAACATACAGAAGATATTATAAAGTTTATTTGTTTTTACTCCAAACGTTTTTGGGCAATATCATTTGATAATTGTAATGCATCTAAATCAGACTGTATTTCTCTCTTCCAAGTGAACTTAGGTCTACCTATTCCCTTTTTCCTTTCCTCTATCATAAAATATTCAACCTTCCAAATTGAAGTTTCCCTAGATCTTCGTTTCACATACTCAAATTATCTTATTTCCATTCTTTCATCTTGTCCTCAATCAAAGTGATTCCCACTTTATTTCTAATACTTTCATTTTTTTTTTTTTTAAAGTGATGGTCCAGTTAGACCAGTCCATTGGGTCATATGGATCCAAGTGGCACCATCCTGTTATCCTTCCACTGCTTGGAGCAGGAGGTAGTTGCTACTCTATGAAGCTAGCCTTACGCTGTATCCTCAACTCTAAGACCCAAGTTGGCTCAAGCTTTCACTCGAGTCACATGGGTCAACTCCTAGCCTGGACTGAGTCAAAGCTCCTATACCTTATTGCCCCCACTTGTGTCACAAGCTCACATGAGTGAGCTCAGCAATAATTTTTATACAATACACTCTTAAATTTCAAGTTTTAATTTCTTTTTAATTTATAAATTAAGCTTAATTTTAGTCTTTTGTACGTTATTGTAGTGCTACCAAACAAAAAAAAGGTTGAATGATGCTTATACTAGGAAATCATAATTTCTTCAAAATAAATGGTTTTAGGTATTAAGAGGGTATAACGTCTTATTTTTAGTCGAGTAAATTTTAAAGTTTAAGTAGTCACTGGTAATTTTTTTTTTTTTTTAAAATTCATATAACGCGGTCCTATACAGTTTGATACTGCAACTGTGAACAATTGGGCTGTTGACACCATTATTTAAACCTCTGTTTTGGGTGGTTTCCATTAATTTTCTGAATAATATCGCTTATAGTTTGCATTGTGTCATTTCAATTTTTTCATCCTTAATAGATTCTTGCTACTTGTCCTTTGTCACGTTCCAACCTGTGATGTAGACAAGAAGAAACTCAAGAAATTTCAACTTTAACACTGAAGAATCTTAGGATTATGGTTTAAGATTTATTTGGGATATTTTAGAATTCTTTCTAAACTTCTGGTCCTTAGGAAGTCTTTTTTTTTTCTTCTACATGTCTATTTGGATGTATTAGATATTGGTCCATTACTTGAGTGTCAAGGCAATATTCTATTTTCCAGATTTGCTAGAAAAGTTGTGTGGTTGTTTTGAGGAGTCTTTTATTTATTTCAAGTCTTATTTTGAGTCCTTGTTGGTTTTTGTACAACTTTCCTTGTAATTTTGTTTGGGAGTATTAATCCTTAATTTGAATATGTAAATACCTATAATACTTAAAATTCAGTTTTCAATCAATAAAATTACCTGCAGTTTTGCTTTTTTGAGTTGTATGATGCAGTTCACATAAGCATAGTTATTAGAGGCGCGCCTCAGGCGCGAGGCCCCTCAGACGCTAGCCTTGCAGCGCAGGAGGCAGGCGACGTAACAGAGGCGCGCGCCTCTGTAGAAGCGAGAGGCGTGCACCCAGGTGCGCCTCTGTAACGTTATTGTGCAGCTAGGTTTAAAATTAAAAAAATAAAATAAAATAAGTAATCGGGTCTTTAAAAAGAAGAAATAGAAGTTGGTAGGCACCAGGTACTCTTCTCCTTCTCCTTCTTCTTCTTGTCGATCTGTTGCTGCTGGTCGGATCTATTGCTATCGGCCGGATCTATCGCTACTCCACGCCGTTGCCGCCGATTCATAGGTATATATAAGTTATAACTCTATTTTATATATATATATATATATATATATATATATATATATATTTAACACAACAGAGTGCCTTTTTTTTGTTATTAATTTTTTTATTTTTTCTGTTTGCTTAACTTTCTTCTGTTATTTTTTTTTATTTTTTCTGTATTTCTGTGTTATTATTATTTTTTTTCTGTATATATATATATATATATATATAACAAGCATGGACAATTTTTTTTTCTTGTATATATATATATATATATATATATATATATATATATATAATAATTTTATTTTTAAAATTTTAAAATAAAATATATTTCAACTTTCAATTATTATTTTTTATTTAAATTAGTTTATGAATTAAAAGTGTTAATTTAAAAAAAAATTATAGTTCTCATGAATTAGATATTAATTAATCATTATATTTTTTTATTTATATTAATTAATTTAGTTTATTTAATTGAAAGGAAGTTGATAAAAAAAAAATTTTTCAATTGTTTTTTTTATAGGACTATTTAATATTAGCATTAGTTTTGGGTTATAGTATTAAATCGGTTATTTTTAGTCAAATTGCTAAAAAATATTAATCAAATTGCTAATATTTTATATGATTTTTTTTTCAGCTCTTATTTTGGTATAAATAATATTTGAACTCTAAAACATGAAAAATAGTAGTCGTGATAATTCTAGAAAGGATTCTTGTTGGAAGTATGTTTGTTTGAATGATTTAAATAATAAAAATGGTATTGTTTGTAATTTCTGTGAGAAAATAACAAAATGTGGCATTTATCGAGCAAAACAATATATTGTTGGAGGATTTCGAAATGCAACAATGTGCAAAAAATGTCCTCCTCATGTACTCTGAAGAAATTCAGAGTTATATGCTAAAGAAGGTTGCAATACATAATCTTAACTTTGATGATGTTGAGACTTATGGTGATGATAAGGAAGAGGATGATGTTGCAAATTAAAGCATGAGCTCTAAAGAAGGAAGTAGCAAGCTTGTAAATGTGAAAAAATGGCCTAGACAAAAATGTCAAATTGATACATATTTCACACCTAATGTAGAAAAAATTATGCAAAGTAGGAAACAATCAAACATGAAGCAAACCACCATCAATGATGCATGCAAGAAGGAATTCAAAGAGGGAGCTTGTAGAGATATAGCTCGATGGATGTATAATGCAACAATTCCTTTTAATGCCGTTATCCAAGTTTTGAGGGGATGATTGAATCAATTGGGCAATATGGTATTGGCATGAAACCACCTAGTTACCATGAGGTGCGAGTTTCTTTTTTAAATAAGAAAGTTTCGGATGTGAAACTTGCAATGAAATCTTATGAAGAGGAGTGGACGAAATATGATTATCTTATAATGTCAGATGATTGGACTGATAAGAAGAATATAATTTTGATAAATTTTTTAGTAAATTCCCCCAAGGGAATTGTTTTTCGTGAATCTATTGATGATTCTGAATATTCGAAGACGGGAGAAAAAATGTTTGAATTACTTGATGGTCTCGTAGAACGTGTTGGAAAAAAGAATGTTGTTCAGGTTGTCACTGACATTGCTGCTTCTAATGTGCTTGCAGGTAAGAAATTCTTATTTAGTTCTTTGTTTTTCAAAATTATGATTGCATTTGCGAAACTAATGCTAATAATGTCTTATATACTAATGTTAGTTTTGTTTTAAAATTGATAGGAAAATTATTAAAAGCAAAAAGACCGCATTTGTATTGTACTCTATGTGCTGCTCATTTTTTTGATCTTATGTTGGAGGATATAGGGAAGATGTCTAGTGTTCATAGAACATTGAAAAGGGTTGTGAGTTTGAATTCCTATATTTATGTTTGATCGGAGGTGGTGAACATGCTAAGACAATTCACTGGACATAAAGAGCTTGTTAGACCAGGTGTCACAAGATTTGCTGCTATTGTTCTCACGCTTCAACGCATACATAAATTGAAGCATCATTTGAGAAAAATGTTTACTTCTGAGGATTGGACAACAATTAAGTGGTCAAAAGAGTCGTCTGAGAAAAAAGCAGCTAGTATTATTATGATGATTAGATTTTGGACAGTGTTGTGTATATTTTGAAATTATTCGGTCCTCTAGTTCGTGTGATTGGTTGATGGTGAGAAAAAACCAGCAATGGGTTAT
Source organism: Aleurites moluccanus (assembly GCA_948193065.1). Classification (NCBI taxonomy): domain Eukaryota; kingdom Viridiplantae; phylum Streptophyta; class Magnoliopsida; order Malpighiales; family Euphorbiaceae; genus Aleurites; species Aleurites moluccanus. Next base: position 8,584 of record CANXYC010388556.1, read on the forward strand.
ATTTATGAAGTTATGGATATGGCTAAAGAAGCAATTGCAAAATCCTTCAATGAAAATGAAGAAAAGTATAAGGAAACCTTTAGAATTATAGATAATAAGTGGGAATGTGAACTTCATCGACCTTAACATGCAGCAGGGCATTATTTGAATCTTGAATTTTTCTACTCAGACAATGACATATATAATGATGTAGAAGTTATGAAGGGTCTATATGGAGCTTTAGAAAGATTGGTTGTAAGCCATGAAGAGCAAGACAAAATTATTGAGCAATTAGCTATATATCGAAATGCAGAAGATATATTTGGAACTTCTTTAGCTATAAGGCATAGAAAGACAAAATCTCTAGGTTAATAAATTTTAAACTTGAGTGATTTATTATATAATGATTGATATTTAGTAGAGTATCAATCTAACACTCATGCATTTAATCTACTATGAACAGCTGAATGGTGGATATCTTATGGATCTTCAACTTCACAATTGAAAAAATTTCCTGTAAAAGTTCTTAGTTTTATCTATAGTGCATCTTGTTGTGAGCGTAATTGGAGCATTTTTGAACATGTAAGTGATTAATGTGTAATTTTTGTTACTTCTTCTTATATACTTATTTGGAAGAGTAGGTAATTAATAATTTGTTGCATAACAAAATGATGCTTATTAGCGTTAATGTATTTCAGGTTCATAGCAAAAAGAGAAATAGGCTTGCTCAACAAAAATTGAATGATTTGGTGTTTGTAAAGTATAATTGAGGTTTGAAGCGTTGATATGATGCACGAGACCGCATTGACTCCATTTTTTTGAATGACATTGATGATGCCAATGAATTGTTGATGGGTAGACTAAATGAAGAAGCAGAAGAAGATGATGAACTTGTGTTTGAATATGATGATTTAACGTGGAGTGCAGTTGCTAGAGCGACTGGAGTTGAAGAGAATGCCTATAATACTAGAGTAGGAGGAGGAGCAAAGGAGGAGGAGCAAAAAGCAAAAATGTCATGTATGCATCTATTCCAAGTGCTAGGCCTAAAGATAAGGGAAAAACATCAACTTTTAACTTGAGAGGAGGCAAGACTCCTCTTATACTTAGAGATGATGATGAAGAAGAGATTGATTTTGAAGATTATAATGAAGATGATGAAGAAAAGAACCTTGAAGATGAATATTATGATGATGATGATGATAGTGGTGATGATGGAGATGGTGCTACTATTGATGTAGATTAGTCATTAGTTATTATTTCAATTTAGTCTATTTAGATTCTAGTGGACTTAGAATTATGTTTGAGAATTTTAATATTTTTATTTGGCTTTTTTTGGACTTCAAAATTAAGAGTATTGCTAAATTTTTGATGGTTTATGACTTTTTTTTTTATGTTATTGGTATTAGAATATTTAAGTAGTTTATTTTATAAGTATGAATAATTAAAATACTTTTTGAAAATATTTTTTTATTTATATTGTGCCTCATGTCGCTTAGGCACACGCCTGCGCCTTGTGCCTTGCTCCAGGACCCCTTTGCGCCTAAGTGCGCCGTGCACTTTTAATAACTATGCACATAAGTTTGATGCCTAAGGAAGTTCAGCTGTGAAGCCTAATCTCTTCTGTTTTACTATTCATGCGTTATTGTTCACGTGGTTTACTTGCACTGAAAACACCCAAAATCTTCTCTTTCTTGTTTTAATTCTTCTTTTTTGACCTAATTCTATACAAACCTGTTAATGTACATGAAGGAAATATAATTAGTAGCTTGATTGTAGGCTTAATTGTAGGGATTAGGGTTAGGTAAACTTCCTTATATAGTTCTTTAAATCTGTATATATATACATATGTATCTATGTGTTGAATCAAAGAGAAAAATATCATTTTCCCATTCAAACTGACATGGTATCAGAGCTTAATAGGCTCTAAAATTTCTTCTTTTCGCTTCTGTTTCTGCCTAAGTGAGCAGAATTTGTTGGATTTCATTTCTGCCCAGTGAGCAGAATTGGGAACTCCTTTGGGTCACCGGTTTTGAGTAGTTATTTTGTCTCACCACATGTCCACCATGAATTGTCTCCTCTCGATTGGCCCATCCCTAGAATTTGGTCACCAGAAGCCCTAAGAGTAAGGCTCACGCGCCTCCAGCAAGTTCTGTTTTCTCCCTTGCGCTAACACGTGGAGGAGTATGGACCGGTCATTCGTTCATTGGTCACCTTTTTCAGTGTCGATTCTCACTGTCCGGCATCCTTGCTGTCTCCTTTGCTTTGGTACTCACCATTTACAGGAAATAATTTTTTTTTTTTCTTTGTTATGTGGTTTTTTAATTTCCACTGCTGTTTTGGCTGTGAGATAACTTCTGGGTTGTTACTTGACTTGGTTGCACAGTTTTTGGTTGTTGGGTATATGAAGTTTATGCTGTGTCTGTGAAATTTAGGGTGAGTAAGGGAATTTTTTGTTTGGTCTAGAGTTGTATTTTTTTTTTTTGGTTTGTGATAATAATTTTATTGGAGAATAATTGTGGGTTGTTTGGGCCTATTGATCTTGGTAGATTGGTTTGGTGATTTGAAAGTCTGAGTTCTGTTTGGTTCGGTTATTCAGTTTATTGGGCCTGTTTGGCTTGGTTGTTTGGGCTTGTTTGATTTGGCGTTTGGCAGGTTAATTTCCTTGGGTGTTTGGACCGGGTAGTTCTATTTGGTTTGGGTATTTCTGTTTGGATCTAGCCCGTTCAACTCTGTTTCGATCTTTTCTTTGAACTTGTGAGTATTTGGTTAAATTAGATTTTGGAATTTGCAATTTTTGCTTTAGGATTTTGATTAATGGCAACTAAGAAATTTGTTTTGGTATTTGCTAATCAGTATGTCAAATTCTCTCAATACCAGGTGTCACTAAAGTCTGCTAATTCCTCTGTTGTTGCTATCATCAATACAGGTCGCCCTACATATCTTGTCTCTTCCTCGTCCAAATGGGTCATTGATTCAGGATGTACATGTCATGCGACAGGAAATTCTAAACTTTTATCGTCTTTTGAGTTGCATCCTAATCCCTCTACCATCACTTTAGCTGATGGGTCTGTCTCTTCTGTTGTGGGTATGAAAATTGCTAAACCAACCTCATATCTTCCCTTATCATCTGTTTTGTGTTTACCTAAATTTTCTTTCAATTTACTTTCTGTCAATAAGATTACTTGTACCTTAAATTGTTTTGCTACATTTTATCTTCATTATTGTTTGTTTCAGGGTCTTATGATGAAATGTATTATTGGTAGAGGTCGTGAGCCTGGAAGTCTTTATATCTTGGATGAACAGGTCTCACTCTCTCTCTTGCATGTTCTGGTACTCTAACCCCCTGTTGAGATACACCATCGTTGGATCATCCTTCCTTATCTGTATTAAAAAAGTTGTTTCCTCAATTTAAATCTTTTTCGTCTTTAGATTGTGAGTCCTGTCAGTTTGCCAAACATCATTGTTTACCATTGTTATCTCGAGTCAATAAATGGATTATGTCTCCTTTTGAGTTAGTTCATTCTGATGTTTGGGGTCTCTGTCCAACTATTTCAAAGTCTAGTTATAAGTACTTTGTTACATTTGTTGATGAATTTTCTCGTGTAACTTGGTTATACTTAATGAAGAATCGTTCCGAGTTATTTTCTATCTTTTGTACCTTTTGTGCTGAAATTAAAACACAGTTTAATGTTTCCTTACGCACATTGCATAGTGATAATGCTAAAAAATATTTCTCAGAAACATTTGAAACCTATATGTCCCAAAATGACATTATTCACCAATTATCCTGTGTTAATACTCCTCAAAATGGGGTTGCTAAAAGAAAAAATCGTCATTTTTCTTGAAGTGGCCTGTGCACTTCTTTTTCAAATGAATCTCTCTAAGCCTTTTTGGGCTGATGCAGTATCTACTGCTTGTTTTTTAATCAATTGCATGCTTTCCTCTGTTCTTCAGGGAGACATTCCATATCATATCTCTTCTCATCTCAACCTTTATTTCCTATTGAGCTTCGTATTTTTGGTAGTATTTGTTTTGTTTTTAATATTCGTCCTCAATGTACCAAACTTGATCCCAAATCTCTTAAATGTATATTTCTAGGATACTCTTGAGTTCAAAAATGTTACAAGTGTTTTTCTCCAACCCTTTATTAGTATTTGGTCTCTATTGATGTCACTTTCTTTAAGAATACTCCTTTTTTCTTTGACACTCCAAGTTATGATAGTCAGGGGGAGGATGATGACCCCTTAATTTATAATGTCCATTAAACCACCTCTCCTGTGCCTTCTGTTCCTATGCCTTTTACTTCCTTATCGGATAGCCCTCCGCCTCCTATTGTTCATGTCTATTCATGGAGATTTGAGACCCTCCACCTGCTTCTTCGTCATTAGATCCAACCTCCACCACTTCGGATTCAGATCTCAATCTTCCAATCGCTCTTCGCAAAGGTAAGCATCGGTGTACTTATTCTATTTCTTCTTATGTATCATATAATAATCTTGTGTCTTCCTCTCATCGTTTCACATATTCTTTAGACTCTATTTCTATTTCTAAAACTGTTGTTGAAGCCTTGTCTTATCCTGGTTGGCGTGATGTTATGACAGAAGAAATGGTAGCTTTAGATACTAATAGTACATGAGATTTGGTATCTTTTCCTTCAAATGAGAAAGTTATTGGTTGTAAATGGGTGTTTTTAGTTAAGGTTAATCGTGATGATTCTGTGGCTCGTTTAAAAGCTCGTCTAGTTGCCAAATGGTGTGCTTAGACTTATGGAATTGACTATTCTGACACATTCTCTCCTGTGGCCAAATTGGCTTCTGTCTGCTTATTTATATCTATGGAAGCCACTTACAATTGGCTTTTACATCAATTGGATATCAAGAATGCTTTCCTTCATGGTGATCTTCAAGAGGAAGTTTCTATGGAGCAACCTCCTGGTTTGTTGCTCAGGGGGAGTTTGGTAAGGTTTGCAAGCTGATGAAATCATTATATGGTTTAAAACAGAGTCCCCGAACTTGGTTTGGAAAATTTTGTGAGGTAATCAGAAGTTTGGAATGCAGAAAAGTAAATGTGATCACTCTGGTTTAATACACAATTTGAAGCTGGTCTCATTTTGTTAGTAGTATATGTGGATGATATTGTTATCACTGAGAGTGACACTGCTGGCATATTATTTCTTAAATCCTTCCTGCAAACTCAGTTTTAGACAAAAGACCTGGGAATGTTAAAGTATTTCTTGGGGATTGAAGTTTCGAGATGTAAAAGATGTATTTTTTTTGTCTCAAAGGAAGTATGTTCTTGATTTGTTGACAAAAACTGGGAAACTAGGTACAAAGCCTGGCAATGCATCAATGACTCTGAATCTACAACTCACTGCAGATGATGGTGAGTTATTTGTAGATCCTGAGATGTATAGAAGATTGGTTGGGAAATTGAACTATCTGACAGTAACTCGTCCTGATATTGCATACTTTGTTAGTGTAGTGAGCCAATTCATGTCATTTCCGACTATTAGGCATTGGGAAGCTTTGGGACAAATTTTATGCTACTTAAAAGAAGCTCTAGGACTTGGTTTGTTGTATAGCAATCATGGATATACAAATGTTGAATGTTTTGTAGATGCAGATTGGCAGGTTCTAAGATAGATAGGAGATCAACTATAGGATACTGTGTTTTTGTTGGAGGAAATTTAGTATCTTGGCGAAGTAAGAAACAAAATTTAATCTCTCGATCCACTGCTCTGAATGAAAATATAGAGCTATCGCACAGTCTGTCTATGAGGTTATATGGATACATCAATTGTCAGAAGAAGTTGGTCTTAAGACCTTCCTCCTTGCTAAACCATGGTGTGATAACCAAGTTGCTCTCCATATTGCTTCAAATCCTATATTTCATGAACGAACAAAACATATTTAGATAGACTGTCACTTTTTTCGTGAAAAGCTTCAACATAAAATCGTCTCTACTGAATATATCAGAACATGGGAACAGATAGGGGATATCTTCACAAAAACTTTGAATTGAGTTCGGGTTGACTATATTTGTAACAAGTTGGGCATGATTAATATCTATGCTCCAGCTTGAGGGAGCGCTAATGTACATAGAAGGAAATAAAATTAGTAGCTTGATTGTAGGCTTAATTGTAGGGATTAGGGTTAGGTAAACTTCCTTATATAGTTATTCAAATCGGTATTTATATACATATGTATCTAATCAATGAGAAAAATATCATTTTCCCCTTCAAACTTACAAAACCCTAATTGTTCCCCAAAATATCTACCTATTCTAGCTATCTAATGGATCCCAAATTGAGTCTAAATAGCCAGCACTGCCCAGCTGTTATACATCAGCTGTCACTCTATGTTGGGAGTAGCACCTCATTATCCACGCATTATGCTTACTAGCTCAAAATTTTGTGCAGTTGGCATGCCCTATTCCTTTACATTCGGAGCAATCATACCTCTCATTCAACCTCCCAATTCCCTACCTGTTCCAACAGATACTACAAGTTTTAATTTTAATAGGAACACTAAGCCACTGCAGAAAGAACAGGCTTTAAAGTTTTTATGTTTATTTAGTTGATTTTCATTTTGCTTAAAAGCAGTGAAAAAATACTTACAAAAATCTGGATATTGTAGCGGCGTTGACTGTTGCAATTTCAAAAGTCTATAGCTGTCAAATTTAAGTGTTATTGTTTGAGAATTACCTCTTCATGAAAAATGCTAAATTTTCTGTGTATCTATCCCAGGATTCTCTTCAAGCTTGATAGTCATTTTATTTGCATGTGTGCATATTTACTGTTAATTTTACAGTCAGTATTTGGATGATCAATATGATTTATTTTTAAATTTAAGTAGTACATTAATTTAAAGATTAAGTTTCTGATTTTGATTCTGGACCGCTGTATACATCTAGGAATGATTCTGTTTAAATGCTGTAGACGCTATAGCCTATGTCTAGACTTTTGAGTTATGGTCCATCAATTAGGTGATTTTGAAATTTATCTTGCAGTGTTTGGTGGCCATTGCTTAAACCTGGTGGAATGATTACTAGATACCTTGATGACTGTTAAACCTCATTCATTATCTATGAATGGTGACATACTTTTTTTTTCCCATAGTTCGAGAAATAATTGCTTCAGAATCTTCACCTAATGCAGGATACATCAGCTTCAGTTCCACAAGCCAGTGCTCTGTCATCTGCTTCAACTGTATCTCAGTCCATTTCCTTACCCCGTCATTCTCCTTCAGGTTCTAAAAATACCTTTTCTCCTAACTTGGGCCCATCAACTTTACACATGCCCGTCATTCCTTCTTTACTTGTGCCCCCTGGGTTGGCTGGAACTCCTGGGGCAGCTGGACCGTCTGGATTGGTGTCAAGTGCTCTAATGACTCTTCCATCCGCAGGTGTTGATTCTGCCTCATCTTCTCTCCAGAAACCCGTCATGCTGACTACTGTTCCTGCTTCAAATCCTGCGGTTCAGCAGCAAACTTATCCGACCTATCCATCTATACCTGCTATGGCTGCTTGCCCCCAGGGATTCTGGTTTCAGCCTCCACAAATGGGGAGCATATCTAGACCACCATTTGTGCCATATCTTGCTGCATTTCCTGGACCCTTTCCATTGCCTTTGCACGCCATCTCTCGTCCTTCTGTCTCATCACCTGATTCTCAGCCTCCTGGTGTTACTCCTGTTGGAACTGCAGGTGCAAATCCCTCATCTTCTACTGCATCATGTCTTCAGTTAATTAGCCATTTAGGGATACAGAAAGAATTACCTCCTCCTGGAATTGGTATGCTCAGGGTTTCATGCTAGGTTACTCATAAACTTACAATGTAAGAGTTGTTTATTCCTCATTGAAGTTACATTAAATGAAATTTTGTCATTAATAGTGCTTGGTATTTTGCAGATGACAAGGATCATATCCATGTGATTGGAACCAGGGACAATGCTGCCATCAATGATGCATTTGATTCCTGGACAGCCCATAAGACTGACACAGGAGTGGTTTACTATTTTAATACTTTAACAGGAGTATCAACTTATGAGAAACCTGCTGGCTTTAAATGGGAGGTATAAACAACTACGGTTAAATATTATGCCACTCACCTGTACAATATTTTTTTTGATGAAAATTTTGGGAATAAAGCATGTTAATTAGAGATAGCTGTTTCAAATTGTTATTTTTAATATGATTGTGCCTGTAATGTGGGCCTTGCTACATTATTGCTTGTTTTTTAAATAAGCAAGCTGCACAATTTGCATGGATATCTGGCTTACTGGGGCTGGGAATGTGTTCCTTACAACTCAGTAGTAAAGCTTTCAATTCTGTTTATTTTATTTTGTTTGGCAGATCAGTTTGTTTTAATAAGACCTTCTCTTATTTTTTATTGTGTTCAACTTTCAAATTCTAATAAAGTTTTTGGGCTCCTAATCTCCCCCTCTCTTTAGCTCTATTCAGCTTTCTATAACTATAACCATCCATCTTATTTCTATCCTTTCATTACCTTTCTATATTGAAGGTTAAATTCAGTATTCGATTCTGTTGATCCAATTGGGCAAAATATTCTTTTTGGCCATCTATTTTTTTTTTTTGAACTATCTTGTTACATGTTCTTAATTTGGGTTCCTATATTGAAGTCTAAAATCGGCATTCTTCTGTATGATTAAAGTTTTATCTTAAGGCAATCATGAACGGCTTCATATTTGCTTACCTTGTTTACATTGATGATGCATCCGGTTGATGCTAATTTTATATTTCGTTTTAACATGGATGCAGCCTGAAAAGGTTCCTATGCAGCCAACTCCAGTTTCAATGTAAGTTTCTTACTCCTTATCAATCTGAACATACTACTAATTTTGCTGTCTAGAAACAGCACATGCACATGTGCATAACTTCTCTATACTTCTGTTCTCGTCTCTTTCTTTTATGCTGGTGAAGGCACTGTTTTTGGTGATTAGTATTCTTTTATTTTGGTAGAATGGAAATTAGTTACCTTAAGGATTACACATTTTGTGTGGAGAACTGTTGTATTCTTCTTTCTCTTTGGTACGTAATAAACTCCAATCGAGAATTGCTGTAAGTTGGGGGCTGAGCAAAAAATCCTAAAAGCTGAAAACCGAATTGAAATTGAACAAACCGATACGACAGAATTTGTTAGTTGATGGCTGACCAAACTGAAACAAAGTGATATAATTATATATTTTATAATTTATTTGCTGTAAGTGTTATTATCAAATAAATATTTTCTAAAACATTTCATTTTTCTTTTTTTTTTTTTTACCATAGAACATAATAAATTTGTAATTTTTCTTTTAATTGGCTATACAATTAATTTTAAAAAATAATAATGTAATGATGATAACAATAAAAGTTTATATGCATATTTGTTAATGATAGTAATTTATATCAGAAATCGGAAAATACATTTTTTTTTTAATAATGACATAGTGTTAATGGGTGAAACCCAGATTAAAGTTAATAAGAAGTTAGAGCTATAGAGGATCATCATAGAGGCTAGGGTTTTAGTTAAATTGGACTAAAACAGAGTATGTGCATTGCAGCTTCAATGATGAAAAGGGAGGGAATTGAACTGATGTTAGGTTAGGGGGCATAGAGTTCCCCACAAAACACTCCATATATCTAAGGTATATTAGATGAAGACATGGGGAATATGAGGAGGATGTTATCCTTAGAATCAAAGCAAGATGGATGAAATTTCTAGCTCCAGGACAAAAAGATTGGGGGGGCATTTTTTTTTCATAGTTGATAAAATTTATATTATTATTTTTGTTAATTAAAATCTATATATTACATGTCTTTTTCTTTTTTTATTTTAAAATGAATTTGTATTCACCATGAAAAGTGGATTTATATTAATTCGCAACTTGTTTACTTTAACATAACTGTGGGGGGGACCAAAATGAGGAGGGACCAAAGTTGGGCCAAAATTAAGAAAGAAGGTGGAACATGAAAGAAAAAAATATCTTTTGCAGGGGCAAGGGGGTGGGTCACCCCATCCTATATCGTGTCTCGCCCCTTGGCCAAGTGTGATAAGAGTTTTGTTGATCTCAAAATACTAGCTAAATTGAAAGGACAGAGACAAGATTAGTGTGGCAAAAATGAGGATATTAAAATAGATGTATGGGCATACAAAGATTGCATCGAATAAAAAAATGAATAAATATGAGTAAGGTAGAAGTGGTACGTATTGACCAACAAAATGCTTGGGTAGAGAAGCTAGAACATATAGATGTTGTAGAAAGGAAGGGGGTAGGTTTAAGGTAAATGGATTCACATTGTTCACCAAATTAGCTTGGGATTAAGGAATAACTATTCTAATAACTATTCTAAGTATTGTAATGCTTATGATACATGATAGAATATTATGTAATAAAAAATTTTATTTTTATGCAATTGTCACATCCCAACTCCAATAGTGTGACGGTTCAAGGGTAATGGTAAGCATAAGGCCACCATAAACCGTATAACTCTTAACCTGGATCAATCATCATATACATATCTCAAATCATTCATGTTCTTATATACATATCATTAATATTCATCACATTTTCTACTTGTTTCCTATTGATCATTTTCTACTTGTTCCCTATTGATCAAAGATAACTTCTATTATCTATATGGAACAAGGGAAAGACTAATAAGAATACATAAAGCATATAGAAGAATAAGTAACATCTCATTAGAAACAACATACATCAACACATTCACTGCTTACTCTTAGCAATTCCTTTCCAAAGGAAGCTTAAACACCTTCATTAAGCAAAATCTTTCTCGAATCCTTGAGTTCTCCAAGCCTAAATCAAAATTCTCAAATTCTGAAAATTAGGGTTTCCTCGACCATAAACATATAAAGTGAATCCTTGTGATTCTAAATATCTTAAAGTCTCTATGAAAGATTTATGACATCAATTTAATCATTACTAAAGGATAAATGGAAGATAGAGAGAAATTCTATTACTCGCGTCATTATTCATTCTATACTCGTAAAATCTTATATCTTCTATTTCAACTATAAATAATTAGTATTTAATACACTTAAATGTCTATCCACAACTCATAAACAATTATTCTAATCACCAATAACTTTAATGCATAACAAAAGATAAAGTTTGGAGAAATTACCTTATTTCTTCTTAAAAGAAAATCTTGAAGAATCTAGTTTTGAAGAGGTTTTGATATCCATTTAGAATGTTTTCTTACAAAAATAATGCATATATTAGAGTTAATGCCTTGGAAAATAGAGAAAAAAATCTAGAATTTGGTGGGTGAAGAAATGAAGAAGAAAGAAAAAAAGAACTGAAGTTTGGGTTCAAAAAAATGAGAGTTTGCTCCTATATATAGAACTTCTACTGCTACTGTTCATGTGATAATAACACATGCAATGCTCACTAAATCATTTCGATTTATGACTATAGATATCAAATCAACTTGTTTCTTTTTCCCACTTAAACTAGACACTTAAGGCTATAACATATCTACAATTCATCTCAAAATATGCACTACATAATTTATGGTGAATTTTTAAAGTTTATTCTGTTTCTCTTCAAGTACCATCTGAGTAGGTCTCATTTTTATCACTATATCTCAAAAGGTGTATAACCTATTGAAAAACTGATTTATAGTCATTTAGCTCATACATAGATGATAGATGTGCACTTTTCATATTTTGCATTTTGTTTAATTCAACTTCTAAGGTCATCAAAATAAATAGACAATTTTGGACTAACTGCAGGAGTAGTAATCTGAACCAGTCTTGGTCGAGGTGAAATATATCCTCGCACACATAAAAATTTACAAAACCGACTTACAAACATATAGATGAGACATAATTCTACAATTTTTATGTTTTACACTTTTTCAAATTCTTTGCTTAAAGCTATGAAAACTGAGTTGGAAAATTCTATTGACACAGATTCCACAGTCCTTAAGACCTTTCAGCTATGTTCACTTCTAAAAATCAAATATTCTACTTCTTCATAATTCTATTTAAGTTAAACATCCTATATACAAGAACATGTAAGGGTTGATGTCATAGCCCATGGATTCTTAATTAAGCTCATCCTCATAATAAGCATGTTCTGAAAATCCTGGTTGTTACAATAATTGGGTGTATAATGCTGAATTTCATCCTTGCATTTTTATTTTTAGGGAGAATTTGACCGGTACAGATTGGGCATTGATCACCACAAATGATGGAAAAAAGTATTACTACAACAGCAAAACTAAGGTATGATTATGAATATGATTGGTCTACTTAGTCCAATAGAGTTGTTTCATTCAATTGTTCTAGTTGCTAAACATTGTGAAGAAGCTATATGATGAACAATCGGTGACAGTTTGCTTTGTACTAGCCTCTATTTTGTGGTTGTATTAATCCAAGGGCAAATAATATGTGCAAAATAAGGTTAATACGAGATGAATAATAGTACAAGAAATCCAGAAATCCAAATGGCTACCCGCACTTGTTCTCTTGGTCATCTATTTTAGAAAGGATGGTGGTTTGTATTAATTGCAAATCTTAATTTAAAAGTTTTGACTTGTCATTTTTAAACCCAAACTTCAGTTTTAAAATGCTAGTCATTGCTAGTCACGGTTGACAACATTGAGGGCATGTTTAATTGTGGAAAACTAAACCTTTTGTCTAGAAAATGATTCTTAGAAAATTAGAAAATGGAATTTATTGTTTAGCTATAAAAATTTCCAAATAGAAAATTAGATACGAGTTTTCTAATTTTTCCAATTTATAACTATTGTTTGGAGAACTAGTTAAGTAGTTTTCAACTTTTTCATTTAAATACATGGTTTTTAGAGTAACTAGAAAACATGGGACTACATCCATGATTCTATTTTCAGGCCCATAGTGTAGACTTTGAGACCCAACAACATCACTTTTTATTCTTTTACCCAAGATTCTTGCTCTTTTTTAATTTTCATATAATAAATATTTATATATATATATACACTTTTCTTTTTTCTATAATTCTTGCTATTTCTTTTTTTCTTTCCTTCATATTTCTATTAATTTTTTTAGATATCCGTTTGCTAACAATGGTTCTACATTATTACGCTTTATTTTTTGCATCTTAAATAGTAGCACAAACATATACTCAACCCAACTTAACCTCAATCTCAAAATTAATTGGGGTCAACTATATAGATTATTTTTTTTCACTCCACACGATTTTGGGCGATATTTTTTGATAATTATAATGCATCTAAATTATATTATATTTCTCTCATCGAAGTTAGTTTAGGCTTCTTCCTTTCTTCCTCTTCTCTATTATAAAGTGTTAACTTTCATAATCGGAGTTTCGCTAGATCTTCGCTTCATGTGCCCAAACCATCTTAATCTCCATTATTTCATCTTGTCCTTAATCGATGCGACTCTTACTTTATTTTTAATATTTCATTATATATTTTATCCATTCTAATATGACCATATATTCACCTTAGCATCCTCATCTCAACCACACTTATTTTCGATACATATTGTCTTTTCATTATCCAACACTTACTACCATATAATGTAGGCGGTTGAGTAGCACAAACATGTATATGTAATTAAATCTAATTATTATTATCTTTAAATATTTTTCTTTTCAATAATTGTATTTTTAGATACAAATTTTTTCGTAATTTTAAAATATTACTAAATATTTTCATCATTTTTTTAGATTTATATTTAGAATGTATCTTTAAATTAAAAATGTGTAAGTGATCATATTATAAGATTATCAATATATTCACATCTAATGATTAGTATTTTCAGTGAAATAAAAGTTATTTAATTAAAAAAGCATAATAAAATATATTACAAAATAAAAAGTAGAAAGTAGAAAATAGAGAATTGTAAAATTGGAAATGAATGGCCTTGTTTAGTTATGAAAAACATTTTTCATTTTCAATTTCCAATTTTTTTTCCGTTTCCTTGTTTTCCAGTTTTTCATTTTCTAAATGAGAAATTGAAAAATAGAAAAACATGTTCATTTGTTCATAATTGTCCAATTTTCCAATTTTCATTTCCTATTATAAAATATTTATTAATTTGTTTACCAAGTATTATCATATATATAATAATAATCATTTAAACAAACATATATATATAAAGACAACACCACCAATAATAAATTATAATAATAAAAATTTTCAAATAAAAAAAAAAAATATATGAATAAAGTTTGAAATTTTATATATTAATTTTCTTACCCAAAAATTCAGTATATATATAATTTTAAACTCAGAATTTATTATTCACTATAGATTTTTGTGTACCTAACTCATATAATACAATATAATATAAGAAGGTCAGAATGTTAGAATTTTAAATGAATGGTTAATTTTTTTTTAACTCATTTAACAGAGATAAAACTTGAAGTTAGAGGAAACACATCAAACAATTACTGTATGGCATGGTTCATGAACTGCTGTGCCTTTTAACACTGAAATGGTGGCCATGCTATCACTTTCAAAACAAACCTTGGAGATTTTGCAACGTTACACACCTGCTAAAACTGGTTTGCCTAGATTGTTGCAAGTAAATAAACCCTAATGCAATACTGTTGTCAGGAAACATGGCTGCATCAATATTTATCTTATTTGTATCATTCATAGGGGGCTGCTACTGGTGAGATACATATAGTGATGGTCCTTCTTGTTTGCTCTATAATTTGCCATTTTAATTAGAATCTCCACCTGCACTTCTTTTTACTCAAAAACCCATTTATTACGAATCAAACCAAGCAACCCAGGCTGTCATGTTGGAATCAAATTCAGAACCATTCATATAATTTATATTCACTATAGGCTAGGAATTTCAATGAGTGAAAAATATTTACAGTTATAATTTAAGAAGACGATGAGATTGTATAAATAATATAAGAAATATATTTTTAGAAAAATAAATTAAAAAAGAGCATATACAAGATTCGGAGGTTAGAAAAAAAACGCCGATATAGAAAATCCCGTGTTTTCCTATGAAAACTACTAAAAGGAGTATTTTAATGTTAGTCATAAATTTGGAAAATTCAGAAAACTGTTTTTTAGTTTTCTACCTTGAAAATAATTCTAACTAAATATCAAATTCTGTTTTCCTATTTTTTTGGAATTATTTTCCGGAAAACAAGTCTTGTTTTTCACAACTAAACAAGACCATATATTTTTCAGTTTTTTAAGTTCCAATTTGGAAAATGAAAGATTAGAAAATTGAGAAAAGGAAAAGAAAACTGGAAAATGACATAGAGAATGTTTTCCACAACTAAACAAGACGTGAGGATTCTGGGAGCTATGCCACCTAGCTAGGAGTTCGTTGCTGCCATCAGCATGCTCAAACTCTTAGCTGTTTGGCTGATTGAGGCTTGAAAGCTCATGGCCCCTCTTCCATCAACTTCCCCCTCGCCCCTCCTCTTGATGACTTACAAGTGGCTAGCATGGCAAAGGATGCTCCCTCAAGAGTTGAGCCACCATCCACACGGAAACACTGGAACAAGTGTTAGTCTGGTTTTGTTTCAACCTCTCTTTTTTCTTTATTGCTTTGTTTCTCACCATGCTAACACCTCTCTTTCTACCCATCTTTTACCCATTTGCTCCCTCAAACTCTCCTCTGTCACTAGTTCTCATTCTCTGTCCCTTTTTTATATCATTTCCATCTCTCAACTCTTTGTTATCTTAAGGTAGCTAGGGTTTCTAGTTGAGATTTGATAAAGAAGGGAAGTATTTATAGTGGTGAAGTTGTAATTATATTTAGTGAATAAGGACATTTTTGTACTTGTGTATTGAACCTGCTGCCCTGTCAACTGTAAAACTCTATTTGAGGAAAAGCATAAACTTTTAAGCTTCTAGAAAGCCAAAAGTTTGAGAGGACCTGTCTTTTTATTTCCTTCCAACTGCAATTCCAAACTGGCTTTAAGATTGGCTTGTCAAAATGGAAACTAGATAGATTTCTGGTTCATTCCAATATGATTTTGGTCTGTAATTAATTTTTTCATTGAAATGTGGCTTATGTAGCATTTTTAATTTTTTTTTTAAATTATATTAATTTTTTTTGACATAATGAAACTAGTTTATTAGTTGGACTAGTGAACTGATGAAATTTTTGGTTTACTGATTGGTCTGATTTTAGAGTCATTGTTGGAAATAGGCATAGTTGTCAAATCAAAACTTGTTGCGAATTGAAATCCTAGTTTCATGAATTGAGAATCAAATTATGTGATCTAGTACAAATTCTCAAAATCTAATTAGAACATGCTCATGTACATACATATATTTATCAAATACCTTGGACAATGAAATATTTTAACAAATGTTAAATGATTATGTGGTCAATTGGATTGGAGATTGCATTTAGGGTTGGTGATGAGAATCCAGCCCTTATATGGTTTAGTCTTCTTAAACTTATGTGTTGCTTGGTAAAATTGAAAATTAATTACTACAAAGTTAAATGCTAGATAATATAAGTGATGAGATCTCTAAATTGTAAAATTATTTAAAAATCTAATCAATTATTTTATTCAGTGCAAATGTTAAGTTAAAAATTTTGATTTGAACTTATCACTTCAAGTGAAATTTAGCTTAATTGAGATTTGAGACTTTTAAGTGATACTTTACCAAACAACTTAAAAAATTAATAAGTGCTGAAAATTTTAATTTGAAGTGTTGACTGGTGTTATCAAACACCACTTACATTTCACATATAAATAAACAATAGTGAAATATATTTCTTATATTGATTTGATAACAAAAATTTGTGAAATTCATAGGATGTCTCATATAGACTACAGTAGGGGAGAAAAAGAAGATTAGAGAAATTGGTGAGAAAAAACAAAGAAAAGAACATGAAAATTAGGGAAGAAAGATAAAAAAGAAAAAGAAAATAAGAGAAACTAATGAAGAGAGCAAGTAAAGAAGAGCAGACATGATAGAAAAAGGAAAATAAAAGTTGTTTTCTAGTTATTTTTTAATCATGAAAATGTAAAATTAATCGAAGTATTGCATTTGAATTGCAAATATATGAATCATCTATGATCCAGTAATTTCTATTTGCATGCTTTGTTTGAAGCATTTGGTGCTTGAATGTAATCAAAATTTTATGTATCAGAAGAAATATTTAAATGTAATCGTCACCTGCAAGTCATCTTCCTTATATTCATTATTGCCTCTTGCGTTCTTTATGTTTTCTCCAACAGTTGAGCAGCTGGCAGATCCCAAGTGAAGTGACAGAACTTTAAAAGAAGCAAGAAGCTGAACTATCAAAAGAGCATGAAGTGTCAGTGCTACGCTCTAATGTCTTGACTGAAAAAGGATCTGCTCCAGCTAGTTTGAGTGCTCCTGCTGTTAACATGGGTGGTCGTGATGCCACAGCTCTTAGAGCCTCAAGTGCAGCAGGGCCATCTTCTGCATTAGATTTGATAAAAAAAAAGTTGCAAGAATCAGGAACTCCAGTTACTTCTGCCCCTGCTCCAGTTTCATTAGGAATAGCAATACCAGAATCAAATGGATCCAGTGCTATTGAGGCTACAGCTAAGGGTTTGCTTAGTGATAATAGCAAAGATAAGCTAAAAGATGCTAATGGGGATGGTAATGCATCTGACTCATCTTCAGATTCAGAGGATGAAGAAAATGGGCCTACAAAGGAGGAGTGCATTATCCAATTTAAGGTATGTTTATTGTTTTTCTTTTTCTTGACTATAATATACAGAGAGAATAAGGTGGGGGGAGGATAGTCTTGGAATGATTTTAATATATTAGCATGTCACCCTGACATAGTCCAGGTATGAATATCTTTTTCTGACATAGTAATCCGATTGGACTCTAATGTGTAAGGAACTAACCTATTGCCAATTCATTTTAGTACTGAAAATATCCTTAAATAAGCAAACTTGTAGTAGACCGAAATTCATAAGACAAACAATCGAATGGTTATGATAACAAAAATCATACACAAAAGTATAACAAGGCTTGATTTTGAATCTTCTGCTGTCCCATTTTTCTTTGTTCTTAAAAGTCCATTCTTTTTGTCAAAGGAATGGAATAAAATTTTTAAATCTTGGCACAACAAACTACACAGGTCCATCCTGGTTTAAACAAATAAGAGAAAAATAATATCTTGAAGTCTTATCAGAATTATAAAGCTGAAAATTTCTATTTGCACTGTTAATCTTTGGTCTGAGAATCCTGAACAACTCTTGTATGGAATGGGCACCTTGACACCCTTTCCTCAGTTAGTTATTGATATTGTCAAGCAATCTAATACAAATCTTGATCATGATTGAAACTCACTTTATATGAATATTGAGGTAATAAATTGTAAGGTTTGAATTGTAATGTAATAGATCTTTCACAAGGCTTACTTGATCCTTTTTGCATTTCTCGGTTATCAACTGGTAAATTGATTGGTTGGCAGTGTTCTCCTAACACGTGGGTTGGAAACAGAACTTCCTTTGTTCTGTCCAGTCTGTTGTAGAAGAACATCATAAGGCTCACGGGACAAATGATACACTTTTTGTAATTATTTTTTCAATAGTTGAGCTAATGAAAATTTGTTTTCAAGTGCATGGGCTTAAGAAAAGAGGACAAATATCTGGTTGAACAGAGGTTTGTTCCTTGAAAACTGTGGACTAATTGCTAATTAAAAAGGGGACAAAGATCATGAGGCTCACTGTAGAAATGATACACATTTTTGTAATTATTTTTTCAATAGAGCTAATAAAAATTTATTTTCTAGACTATAGGCTTAAGAAAAGTGGACTAAGATCTGGTTGAACAGAGGTTTGTTCCAGTAAAACTGTGGACTAATTGCTAGTTAAAAGGGTGATAAATAAAGCAAGTGAAGGGATATTTGGATATAGAGAGCTTCAAAATAAATAGAAATTTATTGTTTGTTATTGCTACTTTTCTTGATCAATATACCTTTCAGTTTGCCTCATGAGAAATATTAGTTCTGTGTGTTTATTGTATCTCTGGGTTGTACAGGAAATGCTGAAGGAACGTGGAATAGCGCCATTTTCAAAATGGGATAAGGAGCTGCCAAAGATAGTGTTCGATCCTCGATTTAAGGTTTATTGAGACTAAAGACTTATGAATTTCTTTGTTTGGGAATTAGACACCTTTTCTAAAACTGGAACTCTTTGAAACAGGTTTTTTGGATTCATATATCTGCTCACATGTGATGAGAGGAACTTGTTTGTGTGCTTTTTCACGTGCTTCTTTTTTTCCCATAAATTCCTTGCAACCATACCCATAACTACCATTTGTATTATTTTATGGGGCTTTTGGTTGGAAAAAAAATTTGGCAACACCTTGTTGAGATGGTGACTTTGAGTTGCATCTCTTCATACCTTTCTTTTTATCTTGCTTCCAGGATGTTTCTGGTTTAGGACTACTGTTATCTAGGCTTAATAGTTAATACAGCCACACATCTGAAGTGTGAAACACAAACGGTTCCTGGTCTTGTGCATTTTATGGGATACTCCATTTGGGATGGATATGTATAGGAGCTATCCACATTACTTGAGACTTTTGGTTGGTTGGCTAGAGTTCTAGGATGTATTTTCTTGTTAAGGGATTCTTAGGTGCTCTATCACAACCAAGATCCCCATTATTATAGCAAGGGGCCTCTATATCTCTAAGGGACTTTGATGTTGCATAATTGCTTGATCTTGTTTGATATTACAGAGACTTTCGTTTGGTTGACAGATTCCCATAGACCATGGTATCCTCATTTTCATGGTTAATCTGATCCCCAAGATCTTAACAATTTCTTTCCTTATCGGAGTTTCCATGTCATATTATCCTCCCAAACGAGTTGCATAGTCTTTGCTTAGGATGATGCTTATGGGGTGTTCAATGTTGCACTCGTGGGTTGATTTTATGAGTTTAAAAATTTTCTCAACATGATTAGGGCATGAGCACCATTAAGGCAAACCCAAATCATCTAATTTTTGTGTCATGTTTTATCTGTTGTGCTCAATTCTGAGACCTTAATATGCACTAAATCACTTTCCTTCTTAGTGCTTTCAAATTTAGGTACTCCTAATTTTCTGGAAAGTACCTTCATTGGAATTTATCTCCTCCAATGATGTAGGCCTACAGCTGGTTTTATGTAGGCCTGGAATTTGTCTCCTCTGATGATGCTAGTGGCTCTTGCTTGTGGTTTTCAAGGGAGCTTTGTCTTGATTTGGTAGGATAGGTTGGAAATTTAAGGGGAGATCTTGGATTTGAATTTTCGTAGTGTCATGGTGCTCTTTTAGGATGGACTTAGTTGCATTTTTTTGTGAGGTAGTGTCTTAATGTTTTTTATTGGAACTGAAGATATTAATTTGGAAATTTAAGGGGAGATCTTGGATTTGAATTTTCGTAGTGTCATGGTGCTCTTTTTGGGATAGACTTGGTTGCATTTTTTTGTGAGGGTAGAATTTGCATTTCTAATTTGTTTTGGTAGTGTCTTATGTTTTTTATTGGAATTGAAGATATTAATTAATTTGATAAGGGTACAATGGAAACAAAATATTGAGAAGTGTTCCCTTCACTTACCTATTAGCATTGTCTTGACAACATCTAGCAACAACCTCGTGCCCTCAATATGCTCACTCCTTACCATGTGACATGGAAAGGGGACTTCTTTATGTAAACACTCCATTAGTTACTCCCCTTCTACTCACCCTTTATGATGATTAGATTTATACTCCACACTTCTACTACCAAGAGACTTCAATTACTCTCCTTGAATTCATCCTTGATACATGTAGACAAGCCTCCTTGTATTGCTCACTCTCTCCCTAACTCATCCTCATTGTATGTTGCTTGTACACAAATTTGCATTTACTCTTCCTAGAACATCACTTAGATGCATCCTCCCTTTCTTGGGATTGTGACCCCTGCAATACTACATATGTTTCTCTTTATGATGCATTCAATTCCATTATTTTACTATTATCACTTTTTTTTTCTTCCATTGTGATGGACTTATCACAAACGCATTTATATTTTTGCATCTATGCAGCAGCCCCATTATGAACCTGCTTGAAATGATGATTTGCTTCTTTGATTATAGTCTATTAAGGCTTCCTTAGTGCTTTTCCTATTGTATAGTCTATTAAGGCTTCCTTAGTGCTTTTCCTATTGTAAAAGCATTCCGTTGCAGGCTATCCCAAGTCATTCAGCTAGGAGGTCATTGTTTGAGCACTATGTTAGAACAAGTGCTGGGGAGCAACGCAAGGAAAAACGAGCAGCTCAGAAGGCTGCAATTGAGGGATTCAAGCAGTTGCTGGAAGAAGCATCAGAGGTTTCATGGATTAGTTTCAGCTCAAATGCAATTCCATTCCAGGCTATTATTTTTTATTAACCTTTTTTGGATATGAAACTGAGGACTGCAGATTGCTTATGAGCCATATTTTGATTTTAGGAAATTGATCGATACACTGATTATCAAACTTTCAGAAAGAAATGGGGCAATGATCCACGGTTTGAGGCTTTGGACCGCAAAGATCGAGAGCATTTATTAAATGAAAGGTATTACTTGCTGAGTAGAACCTGGCTTTAGATTTGTTTCAGTTGTTGTGTATTGTGTTAATTGTTGATTAAGTTGGCCTTCACTTTGTATGGAACTTCTAATTCTTCTGCCCTCGATTATATGTCGGCCAATTTTGCGATGTTAATTACTTCAGTTGATGGAATGCCTTTTCTAGTTGGACTTAACTTATAGAATCCACTTTCTACCTGCTTCGCACACTCAGTTTTTAATATTTTGCAGAAAACAACTTGTTTGCACAAGTGTTTTATGGGAAAAATGTTTTTGAAAAATTAGTTATTTTCTGTTATTTAGTTGTAAGATGGAAAATCTGCTGGAAAATATTTTCCTAATATTTGGTGTACTTGCAAACACAATTCCTACTGCTTATCAAATACGTTCCAAAATGTTATTATGTCTAAGTTCACATTAAATACATTCCAATAACAACATATACAATCAATTAGCAAGGATTATAATTGCTATTATTATTATTATTATTATTATTATTATTGTTTTGGATACAAAAGATATTGACAGAAAAAAAAAAGTAAAAAAATAAAATTGGAATTTCTAGCTACTATCTACTGTAATTAGTGATGCGTGGACAGTAGGTGTTGATATTACTGGTGTTTTTGGTAGTCTTATGGCTTATTTGAACCACATAATTTGTATAACTTGTTAAAATCAATTGGAAACAATTTTGAAATTTATGTATTGCTGCTTTCTGTTGGGGAAGTGCTCTGCACTTTTTTATGTTATTCAAATCATTTTCTGCATAAGCATCTGCTACATATTGGTGCAATTGACTCAGCAGAGATTATTTTGTTCTAATCAGATCCTTATTCGGATTTACATGAACTGTTTCCTAGACAAAGTGATTTCTATTCAAATGCCTTGAAAGCTACATTTGTCAGCCGAGTTGTAGGCTAGTGATCAGATTCTCATATTTGATTTTGGTGTGTCCTTTAGTCCTTGATCTCTCTCTCTGTATATATATTGCATGCAAATTGGTTTTTTGCTTTTGGGTATCAGTTATAATGTATTGATTAAATGAAAATTTTGCTTCCATTATAGAGTTATTCCTTTGAAGAAGGCAGCTCAAGAAAAGGCTCAAGCTCAACGTGCAGCAGCTGCTGCTAGTTTTAAGTCAATGCTTCGAGACCATGGTGATCTAACTCTCAATTCCCAGTGGTCCAAGGTATATTCTGTCATGAATCATGTTTCTGTTCAATAAAATGAACCGCGGATAGGGTTTAAATAACTGAATCAGTTGCGGAATTTTTGTGGCCAGTTTTTCTTTGCTAAATCAGGCCAAGTTGGCTGCTACTGCTTTTATTTTCTTGAAAAGAAATTAGTGAAGTTATTCAAATAAAATAATCACATTAAACAAGGATTTAACTAATATGCAAATATATCAATACAATGATGACTTGGAAGGTTGGTTATGAAGGAATAAATTTGGGTTTATATAGATGCTAGGATGGTAGAACCTATAGAAGGGAGGATATGGTTTGTAAAAGGATGGATTTGGGAAGCAAAATTAAACAATTAAAGAGAATAAAGGGGCTGTTTTGGTGCTGTGAACAGTTCCGGTGAACAGTGAAACAGAACAGTAAATGATAAATTAGTTTAAGTTTTACACCTAAACTTAATTAGGAATCACACCTAATGTCTCATAACATCATATCTAGGGTTGAATTGGAAAATACAACTCGAGATAGCATAATTGCTAGGTTTTTTTTTTTTAACAACAAAATGAATTAAAAGTATTACAATGCTAAGTATTTATAGACTTAAACAATCCCTAAACCTTTAAGTAAACGACTTCTAAACTAGTCCGTATCTTATAAAGATTTAGATTCCTAAAATAAATTAAAAGAAATAATATTATCTTAAACGCACAAGGACTCTAAAATAAGACATTAGAATTGTTATAGAAAGAAACAGCTGTAGGAATGATTATAGGGATTTAGGAATTAAGTTAGTTTCCTAATATAGAATCTCAAATCTGTATATATATGTATACTTGTACTTATATGAAAATACAGAAAATAATAATTTCCTCTCTGAATATCATGGTATCAGAGCTTCCGTTTTTGCCCAAGTGAGCAGAATTTACTGGGTTTCGTTTTTGCCCAGTAAGCCATTCTGAGTTTTTCTTAGGTCACCCTTTTCGAGTGACCATCTCCTCTCACCACCGGCGTAGACTGAAG